>QFEC01074254.1:0-39718 GCA_003316585.1 Gomphus bonarii | reverse complement strand
GGGTCATCGCGCACGCCAGTGCGACAACTGAAACCAACCCGGGGTCGTCGCGCACGCCGGTGCAACAACCAGGGGATGACCTGGGGGGGCCAGAACAGGGCCCCTGCCTTACCTTCTTCTCGTGAAGAGGGTGCCCCACCACCATGCACGCCGGCATGATGGCTAGGACAGTTGCAGGGGCCCACTTACCTTCTTCTCCCCACCACTGGAGTCCCACACTGCATGTGACAGTGTGAGCCCACTCAGTCAAGACTGTGGGTGGAGAGGACAACAAACACCGAACCTTAGGCGCCTATTTAAGCGCCCGACAGAATGCGTCATGCGCAATGCCCCAACCCGATGTTGTGGACCATCTGGTGGTAAGGCCACTATTGTCAATGAGGACATTGACCTTAAAGGAGGGGGTAATGTCATGATTTCTCCACTCCTCTCCTTTCTATTACTTGTTATTGGACTCCGCTACTCTGCCAGACTATATGTACAGTTCTTAGGTAATTAGTTAAAGCTCAGTCTTGAGCTGGTCAATACACCGACAAGTATCATTGCTCATTTCCCTTTTCCGCTCCCAAGTATTGAAGCTCTTGTTGCTGCTGACAGGAGGCTGCAGAAAGCATGGGGTTTAGGATGTTCAGGGTACACACACTTGGCGTTGGGTCATCTTTGGGGTCAAGGAAGGTCCTTTCTCTTCATTCTGGTTTGTTGTCTAGTTTTTGCATAATCACCCTTAGGGCATTGGTGATTTCAGCATTAGCCACTTGGTTTGCTGTCAACTCTTGTTCTAGCCACCAGAAGTGCTCTTCAGTGTCCATCTTGGGGTGGGAATTCAGTAGTGCATGTGTTGCTGAGGCTATTGCAGTTATAGAGGAGGGGGAGTCTGGTGTTATATAAGTGAGCAAGGCAAGGCTATCCAAGTCACTTTCATTCAAACTGAAATTACCTATGGTTGTACTGTAACACAGCCCCCAGTCCTATTGGATGAGGTTTTCCTAATGTAAGGGCAACCCCTGTAGTGCTCACCAAGTTCAGTTATCAAAGTCATGCAGTGCTAGCAAGGGGGAAATCCTAAGTTGTTGCACTATATACACAGGGAAGGGGGCCTCACCTAGCAAGGGGAAACTCCTAAGAGGAAAACCTAAGATCCCTTGCTAGTGAGCTATGCAACCTATATACCCTTTGCCCACTCCCTACTTCCTCAACATACCTTACCCCTCAATTGGGCCTGAGGGTATGCAGACCCCACAATCCATATCCAGCATTATGGTACTCAGGCAGGTGCTTCAGCTGTTCGGTTCAGGGTGCTTCATACCTGGACCAAGGCATCATCTCTTCACTTCTCACTTGAATATACAGCTCAGCTCAGTATATGTCAGTACAGGCAAATCATCAGGATCAGTTCAGGATTTGAAATGGGTGCTCCTCTGACAATCTCAAACATGTCCCCTGTGTTGATCTAGGTTGTCAGAGTATACAAGGATGTCATCCAAGTAAATCAGGACTGAGATGTCAAGGAGATTGGAGAATAAAGTGTAAGGAACTGTTGCACTTGTCATTTGATTCACAATCCTTTACACATATATTACATACAGTTACAGGTTCTCATGAATTCTTGAACAGCTCTTTGTCTGTGTTTGTACTGCTATAGTATATACAAATGTTACCTGGATCATAGGCCAAATTCTCAGATTGGTGCCAAAGTGCCCAGTATAGATCAGAATACAACAGGCACGGCACACCTGCACACCTACAAGGCAATACCCAACGTCGTATCAACGCTCTTCCCTCTGTTTTTCTTCGATATAGAACATCAATGATGTTCAGCAGCTAATTCTGAATCAATAACGCAGCCAGGGCATATTTGAGTCCAATTTGACGCAACGGGCTTAGCGTTCATGTAAGGGGGAGGAGAGCATCTCTTATATCGTAGGTGTGAGTGGGTATTTGATGTTTTATGTCTCACAGAAGCTTGTGGTGAAACAAATCAAAATCATGTCAAGAGCACACTTGCTACAAGTATATTTCATTTCACCTTCCAGCAGGGATACCGCACCCTAACTTTACATCAACATGTTTTAAGTTCTACTAGTGATTGCTCGGATCCAAAAGACAACGTGCAGAGTTTATGGTCACTGCCCAGTTCCTCAATTTGTCATTCATTGCACCATCACCCAACCTTCTAACTCCAAATCTCCGACCGTTCGTTCTGCCTCGGCCAGAACTAAATCGGATGACCAAAAAAGGCATGGATACACTAGAAGAAGCTCCCTTCTCAAGTCCCGCGGAATCAATGCATCAAGCATGCTTGCCACTGCCGTGGATAATTGCCATCGTATACTGAGAATAATCACATAATAACCTTCGTTCTTTTCACCCTGGACCGAACCCTAGGAAAGTGACATCCGTCGCATCATTTCAAAGAGCTGAAGACTTATACGCTTGGAGGAGAAAGGTTCTGGTTTCCATATTTTGAGGATGAAGATATTATGTATACAAATCAAGTGACGGCCAAAATAACACCAGTCATATATAGACATAATGCAATTCAATCATTCGTCACCAATTTTAGGAGCAAGATAGTATTGGATAGACCCTTGGCCGAAATGATAGGCGACCTGGAAATTTGTGAGTACGTTAACGGAGGCAAAGGAGTCAAGTTGAGAGTGCACGCACTAATAGTGGGACCTCACTATGCATTTTCAGCACCACCGTATCAACCAAACTGCCGCTCTTCGCAAAGTTGACGAGGTATTTTAAGGAGAATGTGAGATTCACGGCTTGTGACATTTCGATAGCGACGCCACCGGAGTCACCGCCATCATCGGCGGACTTCTTTGCTTTCTTCACACCGGTCTTCTTCCCATTGGAAGCCGATCCTCGCTTCCGTTTTTTGCTAGTCGTTTCCTCTTCATCACCCTCTTCTGCATTGGAACCCGCATCGGAACCTTCATGGTCTGAAGCTGGAGACTTGAAAGCACCACCATCGTCTTCCTCCACATCCACATCTTCATCTCCCTCGGCTTCTTCATTTTCCCCATCCTCTCTCTTGACTTTATCTTTCTTAGACTTCTTCCCCCTTTTACTTGCTTCTGCCTCCCCCTCATTCTTTGTCACACCCCATCCAGCATAACGTTCCCTCGCGCTGTCAGTTTGCTTCAACAAGACATTACCATTGGCAGCTTCTCCATCGCTGGCAAATCTGACACCCTCTTTGGAAACTTCGATGCGTACGGATTCACCCAGCTGCGAGAGATCGCGACAGATTCTGCCAAACTCAACAGCTGACATGGTGACACGTGCTTCATATTCTGTGTCTGGGATTCCGAGTGCGTCCGTATCTATATCCATGAGTTTCATGTCATATTCCGCGACGCGATCAGAGTCTATTGAACAAGGCTCATTAATTAAGCAAAGCAAGAATTGTCAATAGGACAAACTTTTGGCTTCGTAGATTAAGTTTAAAATGTCGCCATTGTCGGTTGCTTTGAGTGTGACCATATCGTCGTCTTTGGCGCACTTGAGAACTTTCGTTAAAGATCCAAGGTTGACGCCAAGAGGCATCGGTCTATCACATCTAAATGAGTCGAAACCATCGGCGTCGAGATTAACAGCCACTAGAGCGACATGGGAGTTATCCATTGCTTGCAAAGTCTGTTAACAGAAGTCAAGTGACGTGTGATAATAATGAATTGTAACATACAAGGCCTTCTTCATTGCACTCAAAGTTGGCGTCTGTAACGAGCTCCTTGATGGCTGAACGCGGTTCGAAAATGCGGTCAATCATAGAAAATGAACACGTCGAGAGACAACGAACCATCAAGCAAACGCTTTAGGACGCTGGCTGCAGCTAAACGGGCTTCGAGCATTGTTATTCTTGTAAGCTATCTAGAGACAGATATGATGTATCGATAGAGATGTGCAGGCTTGGTAGTGGTTAAGTAGCAGCAAAAGACGCGTCGCGTGCGGAGTTTGTAACCGCGTTTCATTGCTCAAAGAAATGGCTGCTCATCCTATAGATTACTCCCTCTATCTTGTCACAAGTAGGACACTACTTCCTCTCGGAAAGGTCAAACATTTGGCGTAATGTTATTCACTTGTATCACTAAATATAGGTCCAGGATTATTTTGAATCTCTAGAAGAGGTTGGTTTGTGTGATACCTGTGGTTCTTCTCCAATTGGAAGACTAATATCTTTACTTTTTTCAAGTCTATTCAGGGGGGAGTCACTATTGTTCAGGTCAGGAAAAACGATGTGGTCACGGTGAAGTACTATGTTGAAAAACAGATTATTAGGTTAGAGAAAAAACTGCCGACACGGGGGAAGTATGTGGCATTCAGTAGTTCTGATCATCTTCAACGTCGTTTACTGTCAACATTTCCCTCTCATAGTTTCTGTCAATTGCTGCGCGTACTAAGGAAATATGCCATAGACATCGCATTCCCATGATTATTAACGATCGCATTGATATTGCCCTTGCCATCCGCGCGGATGGTGTCCATCTCGGCCAAAAAGACATGCCTATATCAATAGCCCGTAAACTCCTACCCCAGGGGACAATCATTGGGGCGTCTGTAAACACACCAGACGAAGCGAAGAAGGCCAAGGAAGATGGAGCAGATTATGTTGGTATAGGAGCGGTCTGGGACACACAAAGCAAGCAGCTGACAAACCCTATTGTTGGTGTACGTGGAGTGGGGCGCGTCCTTGAGGTTTTGGAGGGGTCAGATATGAAAGCCGTCGCAATAGGTTAAATAGCACAAGCTAACAATCTTTCAGCCCTAGACTAAAACCCTACAGGTGGTATCAAAAGTACCAATGCTCTACGAGCCCTTCATGGAGCGGTCGCGCCATCTCATTATCGTTGCCTGGATGGTTTGGCTGTAATAAGCGATATTGTGTCCTCGAAAGAGCCGCTTGAAGCGGCCAAAAGACTTGCACATCTGATCAAATCATTCAAATCCCTGGCCTCACCCCCGATCTTTTCGTTTGTTTCAGACCCATCGGCCCCGTTAAGCGGACACTACTTTGCCCGAGAGGCGGCCAGCCTCCTGGGTGTTGTACGCAGCTCGACCCCTTTAGTCCATCAAGTACGTGGGATATCCGTTTCTTATCCAGAGACTCAACAATAGTTAGATCACCAACACAGTCGTCACCACACAATCGGCGAATGCAACCCTGGCGCTTGGAGCTTCTCCTATCATGGCCAATGCTCCCGATGAAATGCAGGACCTGAGTGGTGTTATCAGTTCTTTGCTGATTAACATAGGCACAGTTAGCAACAACCAAGGAATGCTATTAGCGGGTGAGTCCTACTCGTTCAATGCGGATAGTCGGTTACAGCTAGTTCTAGGCCGGTGGGCAAATATAAATAGAAAACCAGGTTAGAGTTAACTTGAATATTCGATATTCAAGATGATGTGACACTCGGTTAGTCGTCTTAGACCCTGTTGCCGTAGGCGCTACCCATCATCGGAAAACAATTACGAATGGTACATGACCTACCCAGGGCTAAATTACCTGCTGGCATGATAACACATCCTTTGAACAGAGCTCTTGAACGAATGGCAGCCAAGCGTGATCAAAGGAAATCCAGCGGAAATTGGTGCCCTCGCCGGCTGCTCCGAGGTAATACAACATCGAACAGGCTTAGCGACGCATTGATAAACCCTGCCATCATACTCTAGGTTCAATCGCGGGGCGTAGATAGCATAGGGTCGGGCTTTGCGGAACCTGCTAGGGTTGTGCTTAGCCTGGCACGCCAAGAACGTATGTGTTTTTTCACTTTAACCATGTGATCGGGACGCCTATATCACTGGTTCTACAGGTTGTATCGTGGCAATGACTGGTGAAACTGACTGGTTGTCCGACGGAAAGATTGTGTTGCGTTCAACCAATGGACACTCCCTTCTAGGGAACATTACTGGGAGTGGATGTATGGTTGGTTCTTCTGTGGCTACATTTTGCGCCGCCGCTAGTATCTCTGCGACGCAAGGGAGCACCCAGCCTATGGCACGGCTTGTGAACGGAAATATGCTTATTGCAGCACTCGGAGGGTATAGGCAGTTTCATCGCCACCATCAATCGGAATTGATCAAATTTCTTGCTTTAGGATTTTGGCTCTCACCATTGCCGCGGAAATTGCCGCCTCACAACCCAGCATCAAAGGCCCAGGCTCCTTCCTGTCAGCATTAATAGATGAGTTATTTGTTCTCACGCCTGACCAGATTGTCGAAAGAGCGAAGGTGGAGGTTGTACAACAATAATTGAAATTACTGTCAATATAATCTACAATCTATCAGTCAATTGTTATCATTAGCAAACAGTTTCGCAAACGGAGTTGTTGCTGTTGGCTGAAGCCAATTCTTGTTGTCGTATATTGCTTTAGGAGGACCTTCTATCATATGAAATGTGTATGCGAACCGAGTTGAGGAGGTCATATTTCTCTCAGACTTATGAAGCACGCTTCCATGTATCAGGACGAGATCCCCTATCCGAGAGACAGAACATCAATACATGGGCTGAAAGGAGTTCTTAACTCTCACCTGGTTCACAAGTCTCCAAAACGTATGCCCCTTCTTGTTTAGGCATAGGTTGAGTTTCAATGGTCTCAAAAGTAGTTCCTCCTCCCGGTGCACGCACGAAGCGTTTTGTGACCGGCGAGGTTATGTGGGAACCCGGCAGAAAGGAAAGTGCACCGTTGTGGGCCGTACACTAATGACATGCAGTGAGCATTTCACAGAAGCATGTCTACCAAAAATACCTTCTCCAAGGCGAACCAGAATCCCAGAGCACTGGGTGGATTCGTATACTACCAAGTAAACATAAACTCGTGAAATGACGAGTATTAATACGCATTTCTCACCAAAAAGGTCCTTTATCGGCAACTCTCAACGACATCAAACAGGGGAGTGGAAAATTCAAGGCTCTTACGAGTCATTGTGCTCAGGAACTGGTCGCTGTAGTTTTCAGCTGGCTAAAAACAATATTGAAGTACTGGTGCACCCATACCTTCCCCACCGAGTTCCCGTTGCTTACAAATGACCATGCTTTGAAGGACTAGTGACGTAGGATCCACACCGTGAGCTGCTATTACAAATATAATCTTCAGGAGTGTCATCACCTTGTGGGTCTTCGTGATATCCCAAGTCACGGACGAGTGATTTGAGCTTGTCATTCTCGAGTGTCACACGTCGAAAGACAGGGTCTACTACATGTAGACCTGTAGAAGTGTGAATGCAATTAAACCCAAAGGAGAAGGAGGGATGACGTGCCGTGTCCAATCTTGTTCACGGCTTCGTTCTTAGGTCGATTAAGCGAACCGTCACTATTGACAGCGTCCTCTTCGAGGAAAAACCGTATCTTGTCACCAGATGACAAGAAATACTCGTCTCCAACATGGTCGTTATCACCCGTGGTAAACTTTGTCTATCATCAAATTCCTCTGTCAGTCTAAAGTTGGCAAGAGCATGGCAGGCAATCCGATACGGAAGAATATCAACTAACCCGGGGATGGGATGCCAAGTCAAACTCCTGTAATAGCTGCTTTGAGCGAGCTACTAGGATTGTCGTTTGTTCAGCAGTGAGAAACTCGCGAAGGCAGAGGTATCTGAGGCAGTTTGAGAAGCACCCTGTGTCATGTTTCTGCATGATGATTCCTTACCCATCCTTATGGAACTGTGGTGGAGAAAGGCATTAGATTTGGCTAGCAGCTTTGTACAACTTGGCAATGAAATTAACCTTTACAATTTGATCCTCAGTCATCACCTCTAACAGAGATGTAGCTTCTGGCATTTTCGTTAAGATATGTATCGCCGCGGAATCAAAGTGTATTGCTCAGCCTGACAATACCACAATATAAGTATTACATTTTTATGCTGCAAGTTATGATATAGTTAGGAAGGAACTCTGGCAGGTGCGTGGATAATGGAAATAAAAGAAAATAATCCCCGGCTTATTCTGGAGGTGGGTCAATTGGCTGTCCGTTCTGTATCATTTCTACATAATGGTCCACGGTCTTTTTGTGTATCCTGTGATGTTCTTGCCATCCTTTCCACGGATGATGAGAATGCTGTATCATTGTAACTATCAACACGTAAATTACTAATGAGACGCGACAGGGCTCACCATCTTGGCGAAGGCCTGAAATATCTGGTCTGACGTCCCTTGTGGACGGCTAGCAAAGTAACGTGCAAGAAGAATATCATCCCCGGAGCTATATCTCACTTTCTTCTCCGGAGGTGGTGCAGGTGGTTGTCCGGAGTCATCCGGTTCAAGTTCGTGTTTATGGCGGCGCCAGTACTTCATCCAAGATGCGCGTGAGTGGTGTGGCGCCTGCCGACGACGCATGACCGTAAATGAGGATGCAAGTATAATACATATGATTGTATATCTTACACGCTCGGCTACATCTTTCCAGAACTGAACCATATCCACCTCGGGTTCTCTTGACCTAGCAGGTGATTAATGAAAATAGACATTGATTCTGCAGAAAGTACACACTTCCGGTAGTCCAGGAAACGCACTAAAAAATTGATATCCTCCTGCGTGAATGCGATACCCTTACCGGTTGTACTACGAGTGAGTGCTCTAGGGGGAGTAGGTGACCTGTTGCGGTTCAGTGTAGATTCTAATGGGAAAGAAGCGGCTTCCACCGCTACCGTGGATTCGAGAATGGGTTCGTCTTCAGCACCAGGGATGGGAGCCGGTGAGGGCGAGGGACCATTATTGTCCATTTGATACGCCCCAAGACGGATCTGATGTTTGTTGCAGTAACGACGCCAGCTATAAAACCTAATGGAACATGAGCTAGGAAGGACGATCCAAATGAACTACGAACGTGTGGTGAGGCGCCTGAAAAACGCATGGTTAGCGTAACACGTGTAACAGAAGTGAGCAACTTGCCTTCACCGCGATCCGTTCACATATTTCGCGCAAACTGGAATTATGACGCATCAGCATTTACCATGCGTCACGGGTCATTCACAAACCTCAATACTAGTCCCTGATCCTGGCAATAATCTATATACTTTTTCAGATATTCGACATCATCCGCTGTGTACAAATTCCCTCCATACGTTGATTTGAGTACGCGTGTGGGAGGTGTGGGGGAACGTGCAGGTGGACCCTTCGGTGGCACAAGCGCGGAGGGATTGATCGGTCCGTTATGGACCGTAGAACGTGTACGTTTGCGGCCCCGTGGTTGATTCGACCCGGGGTCAACAGACAGGGTATGAGGTTGATCGGTAGTGGATTGAGGCAGAGCAGCCACAGGTGCAGATGTAGGAGGAGGTTCTATTTCCAGATAACCTCCATCTGAATTGTCGTAAGGGGCGAACTGCTCGGATGCTTAGATACCGGCGAGGAAGCACAGAGGGTGATGGAGACATTACCTGCTCCGGATAGTACTCCCCCTGCGCCCAGTCTTGATCTGGGCGAAAACGTGCATAGTCTTGGTAATCTGTGGCGCTTGTGCCGGCGGCGTCAAGAGGTTGATAATGTGGGGGCGGAGGCTGCCACAACGAATTGGGATGACGCGTTGGCTGAGACATGACGTGAAGGTGAGTGACTTGAGGCGGGATGCCACTTGTGTCATGCCATGATGGCGCAGAATGTGCAGCAGAGTATGGGTATGGGACATAAGTCGCAGGGGGGATTGGTGGATGTGAGTGGGATGACGACTGCGACTGTGGGTGAGATTCAACAGCAACAGGGTGCGATGTGTGATTAGAATTATCCTCTTGAACAGGAACAACTGCCGTTCCAACTCTGCAGAGAAATTATTATCAAGCAGAAGGAACAGAAAGAGCCCCATACTTCTCAGTTCCGTCCAACTTGCAGCCGGCCCAGTTTGCTTTGAACGTTTGAAGCTGGCCGTGCTTGACACACTCGTAAATCCAGCGTGCGTCGAGAACCAGCTTCCCCTTGCGGTTGACATATTGTCTGTACAGAGCTTGGCCAGATTCCTTGTGTGGATCAACTAGGTGGGGTGTCAGAGGTGGCGAAGTGCGGGGTGTGCGGGGACTCGCCCAGAATATAGGAAACACTGCTGTAACCCGGAGAGACTACCCCGCCGTGGTTCTAGGGGTGCGAGTTAAAATGATAAAAGGCGCGAAATGTTGGACACTTACTGTAACTAGCAGTGAGATGCGTTCCTTGTCCTCTACATCCTTGTCGATGTATATACTTAGCGCACAGCCCATCATGGGGTCTGTAAAGAGGTCCGCGTTGACGGTTGAGGCGGGCTGGGCATTGTTGAGGGACTGAGCATGGCTGTCACGGGTACGTCTGCTGGTCGCAGGGGGCATTGTCAGTAGGACCTCTAACTCTCGGAGACACTTAGGGATTTGCCGAGTATTCTAAACTCAGAAACGCTACACAGGTTCCGACCGTAAATTGGGCCGTGCCCAGGGTCCTGGTAATTCCCAAAGGATGCGGAAGCGTTGAACCAGAGCTGAAATTTCTATTGAGCGGAGACAGCAAGAGAAGGCTGTGCAGAATTGATGATCTCTTTGTACTGGTATGAAAATCCTTCCAGCCAAAACTGCCATAGGTAATAATGGTTGTATGATGAACATCGTAGGCGTGGCCAGTCGGAATCGATATCACAGGAGGATCTGATGGCACAAGGGAGCCATGGCACCAAGGCTGATGGGATCCCGGTAAACCATTTTGGATAGGTCCATGTAACCTAGTGTCTATTCCCCATCTGCGGCTTATGTCATTCAAGTTTGTTATTGTTTGGTCGGAGCTTAGCTTCTCTCTAGTTCCCGCGACGACCTCGACGACGACCTCTCCGTTTTCTCCCTGTCATGGCTTCCGTCGCAGGCCGTAAAAAGTCAATCGTCGGCGTAAATGGTATCCCTGCTATAGACATCCCCCAGCAGAACAATACGCTCCTCAACAAGTCCGCATCTCAGTCGACGTCTCTTTACCAGCAGTGTTCACAGCTCCGCGCACGTCTCATGAGTATCCGCGGATTTCAACCATTTCTCGATCTTGCTATCCCTCAAGATGACTCCCGAAAGTCTACAGACATGGTACACGATCTTTGGGACCACCTTGAGCTTGGCGTTCCCCTTGTCTTTCTTTTCAACCTTCTGCCTCCTCCAGCCACCCCCATCGAGAATATTAATACTGATCCCAGCAGCATTGACCTTGAAGCCATGGGCAAGAAGAGCAAGCAACGCACGATCGCACAGGTCGTCATGGCTATTTCCCGTCTCCAGAAGGAGGGTCATTGGGATCTGGATCTCAACTTTACAATCGGTGAACTCCAGGACAACAATACCAATGGTTTCGTCAAAGTATGGTTTCATATCTTATGAGTCCGCATACTGATTATCATGCAGGTTGTCCAAACGCTTACTTATTTGGTTGACCGTTTACCCCGCGACGTCTTCACGGAGCACCCGGTTCCATCAACTCCACCTTCCAATGCTTCTCAATCCTCCTTTCACTCCACTTTATCTAGTGATCATGATGTACCCAAGGAGGTTGAGCGCCGGAATATCATTCGGGAGCTCTTGGAGACTGAGCGCAAGTATGTGCAGGACTTGGAAGTTATGCAGGTTCGCTTGGAATTCTTGTTATTTTAGGTATCCAGACTCATCTCCCCGTGTAGACATATTCTACTGCTCTTCTTCAAAAACACATCATCGATCAAGACACTATTCACCATCTTTTCCCCGGCCTTCTCAAACTTCTTGACTTCCAACGCAAGTTTCTCATTTCAATGGAGCAGATAGCTGAGCTGCCATGGAAAGAACAAGCATGGGGACAACTTTTCACGAATAATGTGGGTCCCTTTGATCATATATCATAACAACTTGCTTACTCACGCCCCTTGTTCCCCTTCATGGTTGCTTTGACTTATTAGGAAGAGGAGTTTGAGGTTTACGAGCCATACTGTGCCAACTATACCAACGCAACTGAGCTGCTTTTAGTTGAAGAGCAGAATTTGATGGTATGTGCTGCCGTGACGACAAAGAACTATCATGCTGACTAAAACACCTTTATCTCTTTTTCAGACGCTTGCTGACGTAATTAATCCCAGATCAGAGTTGCCTGCATTCCTCATTAAGCCCGTACAACGCATTTGCAAGTACCCATTACTTCTTGACGTAAACTCTTCTCTTCGCTTCTGACTGATTTATGGCTAATTATTTATTTATTTTTCTCTACAGTCACTTGTTAAAAAGTCATCTCCTACAGAATATCCCTTGTACAATGATCTGGTGGAAGGTTCTGCTGCAGCAAAACGTGTCACAGACAAGATCAACGAAGCTCAAAGACGTGCAGATAACATTCAAACTGTCCAAACTCTTCAGATGCGCGTTGAAGACTGGAAGGGCCATCATTTAGCCAACTTTGGTGATCTCCTTCTTGACGACATTTTCCTCGTAACAAAATCTGAAGTTGATCGTGAATATCACGTCTTCCTGTTCGAGAAAATCATTCTATGCTGCAAGGAAGCGATGGTAATTTCAAGCAAAAAGGTTTCCAAGAACAATTCACTCCTAAAGAAGCAGTCTGTACCCCCAACTCCTACTCCTGGAGGGAGTGGGCTCTCTAAGAAAAAGAATACCCCTCTCCTCCTTAAGGGCCGGATTTTCTTAAACAACGTGACAAGTGCTCGTAGAGTTGCTATTGCTGGCGGTGTGTTGCCATTCTGATGTAATCAAGATTCTTGGCTTAATCGATTTCTTTTTAGATCCACATGCACTCCGCGTTTTCTGGCGAGGTGACGACGATACAGAATACTTTACCCTTCGTTGCCGGTCCGAGGAGCAATTGAAGCAGTGGGAAACAGCAATTATGCGGCTGGTGAACTCGTCCGGGTCTCGACGACAATCTGAGCGGTCAGTGACCTCTAACAGCAGCAATTCTTCCCTCCCTGTTAGGCACAGCGCTGCGGCTTACCACCACGAGAAGTCAAATTCTATTTCCATGCATACAGCAGTCTACGCTCCAGTGGCAAATCCACGTTCACGTTCTGGTCTTGATGTTCGATATGGCACATTGGAGCATAAGGTGCCCATGCATCAACACCCATATCCTTCCACACATGTGGGTCCAGCCTACGCTGGGGGTGTCGCTACTGGCCTGGCCAAACATACCTATAGCGAAGATAATACGGAGGTTGAGGGAGATTATGATGACTATTCTTTGCAGAGTCGACCAAACTCTGGACGAGGGACACCTTTAGGTGGGCGACGGGCAAGGGATCCGCAGAGTATGCCTCCAGAACGAGAATTCGTGCCGGAGAACAGTCGCCCCAGAGCTAAAACTGAAGATATCAATGGTGCGGTCCTCGCGCAATGGCGAAACCATGGACATCCGGTACCACCGCCACCGCCGCCACCTCTAGGGTCAATTCCGCCACCTCCTGGAATATATCCCTCACGTCCCTCTCTAGTTCCTTCACGGAATGGGTCTGACGCAAGTTTTGGTTCGGGTATTGGAACTAGTTCCCGTGCGGCACTACGAAGCAAGTTTAGCACGACTCAATTACGAAGCGCTTATGACGAAGAGCAGCAATCCAATGATTCACAAACGAGTCTCATAGTGAAACCACAAGCTAATGGCACACGCGCTCGGAGTTCATCCACACCGTCGCAGTACACTGGCCCGAAAGTGATCCCACCACCGCTACCAACAGCGTCACAATGGAGCAACGGTTCAAAGTCCGGAGAACGAAATCGTGGCAGCGCTTCGAGCCAGTCGACAGGTGAAAGCTCTGATTATTCACCTCCGCAGACCGGATCACCCATCACACCGTTCGGTTCTAATGATTCCTCTCTCGCTCATTCAGTTGCCTTGCGGTCATCGCGTTCGCAAGTGTTTACGGGTGCGCGGAAAGATACGGCCGTGCCGCTGCAGGCCAAGATGCTGGTAAAGGTGCACTACGGAGAAGATTTGTTCACACTCGACGTGCCACGTGCAATCGAGTACGACGATCTTGTGACTGCTGTCGCATACAAAGTTCGGCTGTGTGGACGCAGGACGAACGGACCCTTGCGTATCAAATACCACGACGAGGACGGCGACCTCGTTAGCCTAGCAACAACAGAGGACGTCCAATTGGCCGCCTTCGATATGGCAGGAGGCACTCTCACATTGCATGTGGTATGAGTAATACACTGCTTGATCTTAGTTGTCGCCCCTCGAGTTATCACCATCATAATCCATAATCCCTAGTTTCGCCCTGCAGCGCATTACATCCATTTACGCCCCCACGCTTGATATTTCCCTTCTGAGGATATGTATCACCAACACATCCCAATCCATGCTCATCACCCGTTCTACGTTCCATGGACGCATCCCTAATATGACACCACACATTTCTTCCACAAATAATTTCTGCTTTCTGTCTTGTTTGTGGAATTATCCCCTCCTTGCGTCTTATTTCCCATTTGACTGGATAAAATCTTGTTGTCTTCTTCCAGGATAAATTACCCGTAAACCCCATTGTATTTTATCTCCAGACTAGATCTATTGGGTTGCAAGCCAATCTCAACTTTGTGACATGTGACTGAGTGTGTAAACATTGGCGGGACAAAGTACATTCTAATACGTACATAAGGAGCGGTTAATTTTTCATTTCCTCCAATCGTCTTCATGTCGTCTACCAACAATTTGCGTGATAAGATTCATTCAGGTGTGGCGAAGAGCACAGAAACACCATTGCCAGGACTGCATTTGGGTGGCTCTCTAGATCTTACCATCGAAATTCCCAAATCTTTGCCGCTACAGTCACAACCTAGTCTGTTGCGCCCCAAAACTAGGGGCAATGCGACCAACATTCCTCCCAACTTAGATGCCATCCCTCAAGTGGAAAAAACTGCTAGCGAAGAGAAATTTTCTACTTACAGAGATACGTTGCTCGATAGGTTAGGCCCAGACTATGAAGGGGTAGAGAAGTACCGATTAGAGCAGGATGAGGTTCGAGAAAGGCACTGGAAACGTTGGGGCCCATATCTCAGCGAACGACAATGGGTAAGTAGCATATACCTTTCACCTTCAACAATCAATTCTAAATCTTCAATTCCAGGCCACTGTCCGTGAAGACTACTCCAGCAATGGTGACGCTTGGAGTCACTTTCCGCATTCTCATGCCAGATCTCGGGCATATCGCTGGGGAGAAGACGGCCTGGCCGGAATTTCAGATAATAGACAGCGGCTTTGTTTTGCACTCGGGCTATGGAACGGTGTCGATACCATTTTGAAAGAACGTTTGTTTGGAGTCACAGGACACGAAGGAAATCATGGTGAGGACGTTAAGGAACTGTATTGGTACCTCGACTCTACCCCAACACATTCGTACATGAAGTGAGTTAATCCACATGAGAGCGGTGGGTTGACATTGATAATTTAAATGCAGATTTCTTTACAAGTATCCTCAACGCGAGTTTCCTTACGAACGATTAGTTCAGGAGAGTTTAAACAGAGGACGGGATGTTTCCGAATTTGAGATTCTCGACACCGACGCATTTGACGAAGATCGCTATTGGGATGTCTTTGTTGAGGTCTGTCAACATGCTGGACTTTGTTCAATGCTCTCATGTTGTTTCAAATTTAGTATGCCAAGGATGCTGACGAGCCCAATGGAATTGGCATTCGTATAACGGCTTTCAATCGAGGACCTGACCCTGCTACTCTTCACATCTTACCTCAGTTGTGGTTTCCCAACACGTGGTCATGGCCTCTACCCGAGCCGCCACGCCCGTCTCTTGCGTATATTCCTGCCAAAGGTGACCTTCCTTGCGCAATCGTTGCAAAACATCAAACGCTGGGCAAAACACGTCTGTGGTGTGCGACATCCCCACTCCCGGTTTCCGCGTCCGGTGACTGTCAATCATCAGAGGAAGGACAGCCGGACGGCATCACACCAGAGCTTCTGTTTACAGACAACGATACGAATTTCCATAGGTTATATGGCGGGAAGAATAGATCGCCTTATGTTAAGGACGCATTTCACGATCATATTATACCCTCACATCGCCCACCTTTAGCTAAAGTCTTCGACTGTGTTTCCCTGCCGTCCAGCCGCAGCGCACAGCTTTTCGATTTAGTATCTGATGGCGTTTGCTCTGGTGAGTCTACGCCTATCCCTCGTAGTCCTCATCCTACGTCCGAGTCTCGACAACCATCATTCGTCAACCCCAACAAAACTGGGACAAAAGCAGCAGCACACTACACATTCTCCAATGTTCCAGGGAAGGGTGGCTGCGTCGCCGTGCGACTTAAGCTCACTCCTTTGTCACCCATGAACGACCGAACTATCTATGATGAAGATGCGTTTGATGACTTGATGGAAGAACGACGGTTGGAGGCGGATGAGTTTTACAGCAGGCTTGCTGCCGTTCCTATCAGCGATGACTTGAGGCAAATAACGCGACAAGCTCTCAGTGGTATGCTGTGGACGAAACAGTTTTACAAATTCATCCAGACTGAGTGGATTAATGGGGATCCCGCTCAACCTCCACCTCCTCCAGAGCGGAAAGGAGTCCGAAATAAAGTGCGCTTCTTTATATACCCACTTGCGTGAGGACTGACTTAGCCTTGGAAAGGAATGGAAACATCTCTATATCGCTGATGTGCTCAGTATGCCCGATAAAGTCTGTCTAATTCTTCTTCCTACGTTTTCACCTAAAACTATTTTTAGTGGGAATACCCATTCTTTGCTGCTGTGAGTAGTTTGATCCTGGAGATGTAACATCTCTAACTTGAAGCTATTGAAAGTGGGACACCGCTTTCCACTGCATTCCCCTGGCCATGGTGGATCCTTCGTTTGCAAAAAAACAGCTTGACCTTCTCACGCGAGAGTGGTACATGAAACCCGATGGTCAGATACCTGCTTACGAGTGGAACTTCAGTGATGTCAACCCGCCAGTTCACGCCTGGTAAATATTAGGATTTGATGACTGTATTACTGTTCCTTTCTTCTCAAAGCCTTTGATCAGGGCGACTTTCAGAGTGTTCAAAATAGAGCGAAAGGTTCATGGTAGAGAAGACTTGGAGTTCTTAGAACGTGTGTTCCAGAAGTTACTCTTGAACTTTACATGGTGGGTGTTTTCTGATTTTATCTTTACCTCCATGTCTCTTATTCTTTCTCTCAAGGTGGGTAAATCGTAAGGACCAAGGCGGAAATAATGTTTTTGAAGGTGGCTTCTTGGGATTGGACAACATTGGAGCATTCAACCGCTCTGAACCCTTACCAACTGGTGGCGTATTACGGCAAGCAGATGGGACTGCATGGATGGCCTTTTTCTGCTTGAACATGTGAGGATTCTCAAGTTTCCATCCCGGTGCTAATGAAGCAAAAAATAACAGGCTTAACATGGCACTCGAGCTTGCGAAGCATAATCCAGTCTATGAAGATATCGCGAGCAAATTCTTCGAGGTATAAGTCCTGGCATTGCCCCTGGTCTATATTCTCTCTCATCCGTTTTTTAATAGCATTTCTTATTCATTGCGGACGCGATGACCTATAAAGGGGAAGGTGACAACGAACTAAGCCTCTGGAACGAAGAAGATGGACTGTATTACGATGCTATTCAGTTTGGTCCGGGTCATTCACAACAATTGGCCATTCGTAGCCTAGTAGGCCTCATCCCGCTGTACGCTACACTCACCCTGGAGCCATCTGTGATTAACCGTTTTCCGGGCTTTAAAAAACGGATGGAATGGTTCATAGATAACCGTCCTGAGGTCGCT
This sequence comes from Gomphus bonarii, assembly GCA_003316585.1. NCBI lineage: Eukaryota > Fungi > Basidiomycota > Agaricomycetes > Gomphales > Gomphaceae > Gomphus > Gomphus bonarii. The sequence goes on along the minus strand of QFEC01074254.1, from coordinate 22,008 downwards.
CAGCGGAACATGGCGAACATGAGAAGTAAGTTAAATGCTCACGTGTTTTTATTTTCTAATTTCCCTAATGATCTCTTCTACAGTACCAGGGAAAGGCGAGCGAAGACTTCTTGCGTTGGCAAGTAAGGAGCGCCTCCTCAAAATTCTGAACAAGATGCTCGATGAGGATGAGTTCCTGAGCGAGTATGGAATTAGATCGTCAGTCTCTCATCATTTTGACATCCTATCGGTATTCATAGAGCCGGTAAAGACTTTCGTTGTACCACAAAGATCACCCATACTCAATGAGCGTGAATGGGCAACGCTACGAGGTGGGATACTGGCCTGGCGACTCTCATTCTGGCATGTTTGGTACATACATGGCTCGTCATGGATGCAGCCTTTTGTTCTGAATAACTTTTTATTTAAAAGGTGGCAACAGCAACTGGTACGTTGTTTTACTATCATTTCAGAGTTTATCTCCTACCAATTGATGGTTCAGGCGCGGCCCCATATGGTGACATAGTTCTTCACTTTTGCAAGCAATTCTCATCACATCCATAGGCTGGCGGTCAATTTTCTACTGATTGAATCTTTGCAACGCTTCCACCAGTACTACGGCGAAGACTTCCAAGTAAGTTCTCAACTGTATCATATATGATATTTATCAGAGTTATAATAGGTAGAGTGTCCAACCCGTAGTGGCGAATACATGGATCTCTCCAAAGTCGCAGAAGAAATTCAACATCGAATAATTCACATATTCGGCAAGGATCCAGAGGGCCGCAGAGCTACGAATGGAGGAAACCCCAAATTGGATGGTGATCCTCACTTCCGAGACTACGTGTTTTTCCATGAGGTAGGTATTTGTTGTTCGCTTGATCGTTTAGCTTTTGACACCCTGCCCGGCAGTTTTTTCACAGTAACGATGGTAGAGGGCTAGGAGCTTCTCACCAAACAGGATGGTGAGCTTGATGAGACCTTAACAGCTTATTCTACCTGATGGATCCACCTTAGGACTGGACTAGTCGCCTTTCACATTATGCAAAGCGGAATCACTTGTCGGTTACCAAGAACACCTCGTAGTAAGACTGCGACTCAAATTAAAGATCAAGACTGACCCATCCCCTTCCAGCACCACGCAGTGTTGCCCATCATTACTTCGACGTAAGTTGGCCAAACTCCAATAAGACTGGTATTGTTGACACATAGTTTAGGAACATATCGACTCCCGCTCAGAATTGGGAGACGATCATTCAGCCGTGCACACACCTTTCACTACCCAGTCCGAGATTAACACCCTGAATGACCTCTCTCCAGATGCACTGTAATATAAATTTTTTGATCAATGTATTGAGCTACAAGAGATTACTGGTTGTACATTCATCCATGGCGCAGGACTATCTGACCCATCAGTCTTTGTCTCCTGCCTCTTCAGCGTAGGGCCAGCTTCATATTGAACTGCAGATAAAGTTGTCAATGTCATAAGGTTGTTCAACCTGGCTCTGCTGGTCACAAGAACTACATGAAGACAAAAATCATCAACGAAAGTGTAGCACTGCTGTTGACAATTGCCATGTCAACTTGATAACATCATGAAATAAATGAGAGCACAGCAGTAAGGACTGTAAGTTGTCTTTATTTTGCTCCATCATCAATATCATTCAAAGGTCCCAATCAATCAGAAAACCTTGTCCGTTGGCAATCAAAATGTTCCCAACATTGATATCACAGTGGGCTCCGGCTTTGACTGCATCTGCTTGTCCTTATTGAGCTAGAAATTAGTCATGAGCTGGCAGAGCGCATAAAGGACAGATGCATTCCCGTATACAGGTTAGCCTTTTTAATTGTTGATGAGAACTTTGTCAGGGGGTTCTGCTAATGATGTTTAACACCCCCCGAAAGTGACGATGTCGAACAAGCTCTGTGTTGGTCTCGTCGGCCATGATTTATCTCTGTAGCCATGAAATGGTCCTCCGGCAGCAGAGTATTTCCTTTCTCCAATAGTTGGTAAGCGTTAACCTCTCTTTGGCGGAACCACTTGCCTTGTGTCTTTCATAAACACCTTTATGCCTCTTGGGAAATTATACGCAATAAACCCATGCGTGGGGCGGGACGTCCGGGGAGCGCGAACAACACACACCAACTCCGAGTCTGACACGACGGGGAAAAAAAAAATATGTTCAAGGTTATGTTCGTTTCAACTTTAAGGGTTTTCTCTCGGGCAGAGGTTGGCTCGACTCATGTCAAAACCAGAGGTTTGGTAGTGCTCCTTGATATCGGTTGAACAACGAACTTACAAGTTCTTTATCATGAGATAGACTGAGTTAACATAACACTACCTACTCTGTCCGATCGAAGGAGTCGTTCGTGGTCCTTAACGACGACGACTGAATAGATGGATGTGCGAAATTGGGAGAGCCCAAAGCTGCAGCATAAGATGTGATTTGTCTAGGATATTGGAGGTGACTTTGTTGGACATGAAAAAATTTGGTTTACCATCCTTGCTAGATGCTTAGCAGAACGAATGATCACCTAAGAGCCCCTTGAATTCAACCTAACAGTACAGAAATAACATCGCTGAAAGATCACAAACAATCTGTTACAGACCCAGTATACCGTTAATCGTGATCCGGGTCACAGGGGAGGAAAATTAGCTACATGGACATCGTGTCCCTTTCCTTCAAATTCATGCGTTCTTTCTGGATTCATATTGAGACGTTATGGGATAGTGACAATCACCGTAACTATGGCGGTAAGGCAATTCAGGTTTTATCTGGTTTTACCTGAGCTGGTAGGCTTTCCGGAGAGATAACGTTATGGCCTGTGATGCTATGCCTTCCTCACAAGGAGATTGCCATGCATTTTATTGCTTATTGACTCGTAGCGCTTGAGACTGCTTGAACCAATGCTCAACTACGTTGCCCAACCACTTAAAACATTGCAACCTTCCAGACGCTCAGATCGTGCATGAATGCTGGGAGGTTCATCAGCTGGCTCTACTCCCCTAATGACTTACAGTTCTTGTTCTTCAGCTGACTTTCGTCTGTTCCAAGAATCATTCCATACGTCAAACACTCTCTCGAGTTGGGTCATTTTGAAAACACTGGATTCACAGGCTAGGTAGTATGAAATCAGCCTCCGCTCTTATGGTTAGTTCCAGACTTGTCGACGTTCCGGCACTGATAGCGAACAGTTATATAACCCTGCTCGTTACCGACATGCAGACATAACAGCGCACCTGAGGCCTCGGAGGGTGTTATTGTCGGCTCGGGCAAGATTTACCTGGGCGAGAGGAAAGTAGTTGTCAGGGATCAAGAAGAGAGAGAGGGACTTATCAGGATGAGGTGTTATATTTGTACAGATGAAATTAGTCCACTGGGGGGACATGTAAATGAATTTGACAATCGATGTAAAAATTGTATAGTAGTTTAGCAATATTGGTGGCCTGGATTGTAACTGATTGTCGATGATTTATTTTGTTGTATCAGATAGGTATTTGGTTGGAGAGTTTGAAAAGCCTGGTTTTAGAAGAATGCAGAAGCCTAATATCCAGTGCCTTGCTAGCTTAAATGGTAGATCGCGAGACTCTTCTGTATGTTCGGCTGTTTGTAACCTCAATGTTCGGGTTCGAATCCCGTGCGAGGCTTAAAATTTAAATAAAATTTAAATAACTTTTGAATCATATTCAAATCACTTGCAAACCTTCATTCACTTTTGTCCAACTGCAGGCAGATCAAGTTGTAGATCTTCAGTTTCTATGGATGTATCATCGCAATTTCTAATTTCTAATTTTATTTTTCTGTGTGTGATAATAATCAATGGATATAATTGAAAATGGTCTCGATCCAACAACACAAACTCTTATGTTGGCTGAATGGTCTGTGCGTGTGTACAATCTGAAGAGCAATTAAAAATTTTCTGTTTTCTCATAGCTGCAGTGTGCTCACAACCAACCTTCTGATGAACCCACTAGGGGATTAAATGAGCAAACGGGAACCGACAAGCGGCGGTTTTCGATGGATGCAGATACTGAAGATTTACAACTGGTAATTGAAAATGATCAAAAAATTTATGTAAAATTTTTATGCCTCACACGGGATTCGAACCCGCACCTCAAGATTACAAATAACCAGACATACAAGAAAAGACTCGCGCTCTACCAATTAAGCTAGCGGGGCATTAAAGAATTTCTGCACCCTTATAAAGATACCTATCAAGAAGAACACCAGAGGCCACTACAAACATTAAAAATGCCACCAGGAGGTTAACCATCCCATCATTCAATCTACCTAACAGTGCATTTGAATCGTAATATTTGTCAAATTTATTCATAAGACACGTGGTAATGGTAATACCAAGGAGCAGTGACTTACAGGATATGCACGAAGAGTGGTTAATAGTTCCAACGTATTATCTCTTGCTGATGAAGCTGATAGGCATTAGCCAGGGACATATGTAGGGGCTTGATGTCAGAAAATGAATGGGGGAGTCCGAATAGGTAGATAAATTCACAAATTCAAGCTAAATAAAACAAACTATACGCAGCTGAAATTACTTATATCAACATGTATACCAATAACTTACAAATGGCTCATATTCTTACTTTCCATTTTGCTAGAGAGAATTTCTCAATTGTCAAGAGGGCTAGTGGCGCTGCAGGTCTTACTTACACCAGAATCGATAGGTGTCAATCGAGAGTTTTGCCATACACAACCGCAGTCTATTTGGGTTATCTGAGTTCATCTGAGTTCATCTGAGTTCGAAAAATTGCTTACACTCCACTTTCTAGGCGATCTACCTCGCAGACTATTATCCGTTGCTCGCATAGTATTATCTGGAGCTGACGATGGTGAGTACATTCCCATACAATTGTTTTCTACATTTTCGTGATGCAATTTCCGTAATTTGCGTTCGACACGACTATCTCTCAAGGGATGCACCGCCTAGTGTCCTGAGATTGTCGCAGTGAGACAAACATTTACACCACTGACTTCTTTTTGCATTTTTTCATTCTCAATTATTATTTTTGCTTCCAAAGCTGATCAATTTTCTGTAGAATTGAGCTTGTTTATGATCGTTTGATAGAAACAGGTACTCAATTCGATAGGTTTTCACTTCGCTGCACAGGCGGCTGTTTGGTGAGTTGGTGATTCGTTGCTTTTGTTCTTGTGTATGATGAAGTCAATACGGATGTAAATGGAGGCCTTAGGGCTCCACCTGTCCGAGAGCGCATAAACCCCATGTGGATTCTTCCGTTGCCTTCCTTCTGACCAACTATTTTCACATATCCGAGTATGGACATGCATGCTGACTCTTAATGGCCCAATTTGTCAGGTATTCAACACAGTCAATTTTCTCAGGTATCATATGAATTTTTTCGAGATCGACAATTTCAGAACATTTTTCCTCGTGAAATTCAAAAACTCTTGTCACGTTTTATGATGACCTCAGTAAGACGACGGAGGTCTCATTTGTCAAAAGCTCTGGGCTGCGTATAGTCACAAGTCATAGTCATCATGTTTTTGGCTCACTATATGGTTGCCAAACTTATTTTTCGGAATACGTGTGGTATTGTCTTATTGGGTATAACATGCTGCCACAGCTGTTAAGTAGCGAAACATATCGTTGAACTTGTTAGAGGACATTGCGTTAATTTATTCATTGGTAAATTTGTACAGTCCACAGTAGTAAGTTGCTATTTGCCATACTTGAGCTGCATCGTCTCTCGCGTGCCGCCAAAAGAACTTGCATTTGAGAGCCAACAAAACATGACTAGCGTCAGGATTCGTTGGGAGTCCGGTATTAGCATGTGGGCACAGGAAGTTTCAGTATCTAAGCCAATGGTACGTTTTAAGGATCCGTTAAACCGTATGCAAGTGTTCCAGCCTGCTACTTATTTAATATTAAGTTGTCCTGAATCAGACTTCGATTTGATTACATAAGCGCATCCCGATGTACTGTCCGTGTTTCTTAACTCTTGTACCTTTGTACAGAGCCAAACGAAACTCAAGTCTTGTTTTATTGTAAGTACTGCCTAGAGTACTCTTATAGTTACATTCTAGATGTTATGTGAGTTGCCGGGACAGCGTATGGTGGCCGAGCGACATAACCCTATCTGCAATAAAATCGTCCATCTCTGCCTCCAATGCAGTGGTGGCTTGTTATGGAACCAACACTTTTGGGTATCCACTGGCACTAGAACATGAACACTAACATTGGCTATGAAGAAGCCGGTCTGTCACCCTGGTCTACATTCCCATCAAGGCCTGCTCTGCCGCCTCGAAACCCTTTAGTAAAGTTAGTAAAAGCGCGTAGATTTTGAGGCTAGAAACAGTTTAATTACCTCGTTCACCACGACCACGACCTCGGAAGTCGCCGCCACGAGCACGTCCTCGGAAGTCTCCTCCCCGAGCTCGGTCTCCCCGGAACCCTCCCCTCCCCCTAGATTCCCCATCACCACCCCTCCAGCCACTACCGAACGATTCACTACCGCCCCTTCCGCGATATCCTTAACCGTTACAATTGGATAGTTAGCCTATGCAAAATAGCGTAGTATGATACATACCACCTCGATCACCTCTGAATCCACCTGCACCACGGCCTCTTCCCCGCTCACTACCGCGCAATTCAGGACGTGAATCAGAGTATCTTCCGCGGTTATTTTTGGCTATGACAAAGCCGTCCTCGTCAACTAAGGTATTGTTGGGTGCAGCTACACCACGCGAATCGGTGACAACGCTCGCATCACCGTTAGCCAGTGGGGTATTGTGTTCGGATGTATGAGTCACTTCTGCAACTGGGATTGCGTCTTGTGGTAAAGCTTCAGGAGTCGCTGCGCCTGAAGTACCAAACTTTGCATGCAAAGAGTTGATAGATGGGAGCCCGTCACCATCATCTGCGGCCCAGTCCAGAGCAGCACTGACTGCTGAAAGCGGAGGCTACGGGAGGGAATTAACCATTATTCGACTGTGTCAGGGAAAAAAAGACACAACCTCACCTCATCGAGATTCTTAGATATACCATTAACATCGTGGGGAATTCCAGTGTCAATGGCGGTTAGTCCCACGGGCAACTCAGTGCCTGATCCAATTATTGTCGTTTCTGGAGGATCGACAGGTTTCTCCACCCATTCAACACCATGCTCAAACGACGAAGCTTCTAATTCACTTTCTTGCATGAAATGAAAGTTACCCCCTGAGGAACCAGCCGGCACGCCTTCAGGGACCACCGGTGGCGGTCCCACGGCTTCCACACTGATAGCTACCTGCTCAATCGCAGGTGGTGCATCTTCCTCAACTATAGGCTCCTCAGGAACCGGGGTAGGGTCGCGCTCCAGAGGAGGGTTTCTGTGTGCATCGACCACTTCCAATAGGCGGGAATCTTGAAATCCAAGCCTGGTCATTTCGAGCCCCGCACCGAGAAAAGAAAAGAACCTCACAAGCAACGCCTGCTATATCACCATCTCCCAATAATAGACCACTAACAACTTCCTCCTTCTGGGGACCTTCGGAGCCTAACAAAGCCTCAGCTGTGGTATAAATAGCATGACGTTCTTTTTCATCAATAGTTAGAGTGAAAGTGGTTGGATCAGAGGCCGAAAGAAGTGACGACAGGCGGATAAAAGATAAAATCTCAGACAACCGATATTGATGGGCATTCTAGAGAGAAACTAGCGTAAAAAAATTTCACGATAGGAGCAAGACAGACAAACTTACTGTGGCATCGGAAACAGCATTAGCAATGCGGTCACTGATTTTTTTTTCTTCCTCTTCGCGTTGTTTTGCATGTTCTTTGGCCTCTTCTGCTTCCATAATCTATATAGAGGAAGATGAACGACGCCGTTGTCAGGATTCGACGTGGGGGATAACGCAGTGACATTAGACCAAGACACCTGCCTCGATGGCTTTTTTTGTCTCCTCCAGCTCTCGCACTGCGCCTTGAATGGATGGCAGGGATGCCACAGACTTCCTTTGATCTTCATTAAGCTCCGATGGGGACTTGGATGAATAAACGGCTATACGAGACTGAAAATTGAATCCGATTCATGTCAGTTAATTTTAATTGATAACATCTCGCAGGCTGAACAGCTGCGTGTTTCAGAAATGACAGGAAGAATGCCACGTCGTCACGAAGTCTCGCAGAAAACACATGTATATAAGAAAGAAAGAGTATCAAGTTACTCACAAGTTTCTTGGTTTGCACTTTAATTCTCTTATTCAGTAGCTCCACTGCTAGACTAGCCTTCTTGGACTTGTCTGAGACCACCTCTTGGATTGGCTCAAGCGGCGCTACTGCTATAGCCTCTGTGACATGCTCTTTCTTGACATCCACCTCTTCGGGAGTTTTTTCTACCAACTCCTCCACCTTGGTATCAGGGATCGATAAAGCAGACCCTACGGAAGGTGCATCAGGCGCTTTCGATTTAACCACAGATTTTCGTTTTTTCTTTTGGGATTTCGAGATAGGAGGGGGCGGTGGTGCACCGGGAACGATTCGAAGTGTTGGAGGAGTGTCGGTCATTTTGGGTGGGTTGAAGCGGTGACAAGGGTTAGTGTGTGCGGTTATTCAACAAAAAAAAAAAAGTATCGTCACACTCGTCACGTCCGCTCACATCCACTACCAACAACCTAAAGATGGATCAATACTCTGGGGAACCTTTCATCTTGGACTGGGACCTCGATCTTCAAGATGAAATTCATCACCCTTCCATTTCTGAAGTCGATCCTTTTTATTTGCCTCAAGCTGAACTGCTATTTGCTGAAGACTTGGAACCAGCTATTGCTTTATTGAAGAAATCAGAGACTTCTGACCTCTTTCACATGTTGTCTGATACTAGCGACACGACATCCGTCTCAGACCAAGAAAATTACCTGATAACTTTTGATCCAGACGATGAAGATATGTTGCCCCAATACTGCAATGGCTGGGGCGACCCTGCCACCGATTCACGGGAAAGGTGAATTGACGTAGTAATCAATCTCCGATATCCCAGTACTACGTCTTCCATAGATTGCTTGTCGGCCTTGAAACCTTTGCGATCTCTTTCCTAGAGCAGCTAGGAACGAACACACTCGAGCTAGAGCTAGTCAATCGTGTGAAGACCAAGAAAGAGGGGTATTGATTTCTCCTATGTATTTGCTTATTTTTCAACATATTCTAATCAGTACTCCGGCTTTTCGTTCTCTCCATTGGCCAAAAAGGGCAAAGAATGGCAGCTTTAAGAGTTTTGGTCGCCATTCATAACATTGACATCTAGTTTTTTATACTTACATGACATTTTTTATTTTCTCATAAGCTCGTTTGTTCCGTGTCGTCGATTTGATTCACGAAGCCCTGATAACCAATGTCCCAACGACCAAACGGTAAGTTTCTCACAGTTCAGAGCGTGATAGCATTGATTTTTGCTCCAAGCGACATCTTCTACAAGGATGTTCCTTTATTTAAAACGCAGTCTGTTGTCGACGACGTGCGACAAAACCGGTCATACAAGAAACTAACAAACCCGCTGATATAGCCTAAATTAGCTTGTAGATGACCTGGCGGCAACACTAAATGTTTCTCGTGGAGATCTGAACGTTGTTTGTATTATAGCCCCATCACCTCCTGGTTGTTCCTCACACGTTTCTAGAGAGCTTCACCGAAAGGGCTCTTTTGTGGATCAGGGCTGAGCATCCATTTGAAACGAGGCGGAATTGTTCATGGCACGGACTCAGAAGTGCGGGTCTTTGCCACTTGGTGCTTTGCTTGTGTCCAACTGTGGTATGGTCATACAGGGTACACTGATCCCAGCTGGTGTGGATATCTCCCATCTCCAAGTGTCCGGGACGGTGTGCTGGGTATTGATTGTAGAGAAAGAAGTAAGAACCAAGGAACACTCTGCCTGGATCATTGAGCTTCATCTAAAACATTCTAGGCCGTGTTCCAAACCTTGTGTAGAGCTAATCTGGCTTCACATTCAAGCTGCCCCGGCCCTGGCCTTGTTATTACGGTACAGCTTGCAGACTCATGATGCGAATGTGTTTACTCAGCCGCGAGAACATAGGGGAAAGGATATCCAGACTTGGCAACCCGTGAGCTCGTCAGCTGCTTGTCTACCATGCTTCCAACATCGTAGGACCCTCTGCTGCATGTTTACCTATGTGATAATTTACTATGTCCAGCGTCCCTCTACTCGCGCTAGTTGATGCCGATGCATATGGACTGGACATATTATCTGTGTACAAATTTGGAAGTCAAAGCCTCAGCCATGAAGGCAACAAGGCAACTGCTCCACGTATTGTTTGGCTGGGATTATGGGCGAGCGAGTTAACCAGGTACATATATTTCCCAGATGTATCAAGTGATATTGATGCAGAAAGGAGATAGTTTGTGTATCAACAGGGACTATCTTATTCCTTTAACAGGACCTGATCACAAAAAAGTAATCTGAGTCGCTAACTCTTTTGAGGCGTAGAGCCTAATTGTTGACCCGGTTGCAGGCTTTGGAGATGCTCAAACGTGATGAAACGATGATGCCGACGCAGTGGAGGTAACTACCCCTCCTTGTTCGTTGCATCGAGTCCCCCTTACTAATTCATCCTTCCCCACAGAAAGGAGATTTCATACATGTTACACTCCCGTCGGAAAGCCGAGATTGAAATCCTATCGTCTGCTTCGAGACGTGCGTCGGACACCAATGGACCACAGCGTTTGACTCTCCAAACAGGCTTCGAGGACAACCCCGCAACTAATTATCCTCTGGTCCAATATATTATTCCGAAGTTGAACTTGTGGGTAGGGGCACTCTGATCGTATCAAGAATACATCTGCTGCATTGTTGCATGGGATTGATTGAGGGGGATAGGAGAGCGCGGGGAGGGTGTTTGATTTGAAGACAAAAATTACTCAAGCAAATTAGGTCTACTTATGTCTACTGCAGTATGAGTGTATGAGAGAAACTATTATAAGAAATAAAAGGCCATTGGCTTGGTTAGTCAAGGGTCACACGCTTTTGTCTTGTAACGTCATCTGGCAAGGATGTAGAATCTTCTCCACTAATCTTGAATTCTGATTGTTTCTCTTGTAGTAGCTTTGTGAATGAAAACTTGAAGCGACAAGTTGGAACTATGGGATAAGATGATCAAGAACTTACTATACTAAGATCATGTAATTCAACTGACCATTTTCAAGAACCCGAGCAAGTTCTGTGGCTAGAATAATAAGACGTCTTTCCTCTTCCGGTAAGATGCAGCCAAGGCGCAAGATCAGTGCGCCCACGAAGGAAACACCGCTATAAAAGCAGGTGGGAGCTAAACGACGAATTCAAAGATAGACCATGGATTGGGTTCAGTCACTAACAGTAACGGAGGCCATCCCGATAACATTCCTCTTCAACAGAAATCCTAACAATTTCTTTGGCTGCGGATACAGCAATAAAACCGTTTGCCTTCTCCCAATGCGATGCGGAGTCTATGTCTGATGAGGTAATTATACGTTGCATGCAGGCCATATGAATCTATCATTATCCAATCCGTATGATGTCGACATGAATGTGTGGAAGCGGTTTAGAATTAACCTCACAGTCATAGAACCATAACCTTTTTGAACAGCTAGGGTCTGCCGCATGTAATGTTCTGGAGGAAACCACGGACCTGTCGAGAGGAGGATCACCCGCACAGTGTCAACTAAGAAAACATAAAACAGAACACATACTCACTCAACATCGATTCCCACTCAGAGTGCCAAGTATCCATGTGCGACCTTGCTTGCCGCAAATGGGCCTGGCAGCGGGGGTCCTCAGCATCTGTACTGGGTAAAGTTTCCAAGATCTGATATTCCATGAGCATGAGTTCACAGGCTGATACTAATCGCATGTCGCTGAGATTCGAGAGAGGATGGCGTAGTAACGTGACTCGCGCATTTTTAATGGTTCTGGGATTCCCAGTCATGATATGTCTAAAAACACCATGATGGATACATGACAGTAACGCTAAAAAAGCCATTCTATAACACACCTTCCGATCCCAAGCGACAATCTAATGGACCGTAATATTGACACCAGGATTCGGGTGTAGAATGTAGAGACTCACTGATATTCTGGGGAAGCAGTGATGCTATACTATCAACTCCCTAATATGAAGTGTACAAAATCTAAAGACTTGCCGAATGCAAAAAGGCCACACCAGACCCGAGCGGAAGATACAATTATTTGGGTGGTTTCATCATCAACGCCAGGTATTTCGGAAGCTAGTTTAGTTAGCGCTTTATGAATCCCCATCTCAACACCGCATCTAATTGCGTGACCTGTGTTAATATATTAGTATCGACCTAATGTCCCTCTGAACAAGCGGACCAGCGAGAATCCAACATGTGCCACCAGTTGACTCGCTCCATGCTGATAATAACATCTAGAATGCGATAAGTTGGTTGCATGTGTTAGAACTTTTGACGAACAAGACCCTGTATAACTTCCAGATCCTTGACCCGCTGGAACATTGATTCTTTGGCTCGTTTCATGGCTTGGTCCCATAATGCAAGTTGTAATGCACTGGGTTTATTACCTCCATCCCGTGCCTAGTTTTACCATTGAGTAAGGTTTGTGACGTTACACTAACAATACCAGCATGCCTTTGTCGCTGCCATAAGTAGACAACAAAGACAAAACGGGCTACGGTTTCGTAACGAACTGTAAGTATCAAGTTTAGGTTCGAAAATGGGTAATCTGGGATGACAATGTTCGAAAAAGCTGACCCGTAGCTAAGGATCAAAATGCAACGTAATTGTGTACCATTCACTTACAGGTTAAATAATGCATTTGCTTCACTTTCTGTTAACAAACCCGGAATTATTTCATCTAGATATGTGTCCTGCAAGCTAAAGGTTTTAATATTATCATCCGGGTTCCAAACAGGACTTTTGTCGTCCCGTAATACTTGTCTGGCGTTTACTTTGCGTCGTTTCTGAGCGACTCCATGGCTACCTCTGTTGTCGTGCGAGCTCCATTGCGTTGTTTCAGCTTCATTTCTTGGTGAAACATTAGCTTAGATGTGTTGTCAACAGGTGTTTTAAGATATTAAAAAATTAGATCGTGTACCATCGGAAAAATGTCGATTTAGAGTGGCGGTTGTGTCAGACACCCTCAGTAAATTGGCATCCGAGCGTGTGGAATTCGGAGCATTTGGTGGGGTAGGGCTTGCATCAGATCGCAATACATCAGGGCGGGAAACTTCAAAAGACGGCGATTCATACGACTGATTTGCAATATGTGATCGCGAAGACGAGCTGAGGGTGTAGTCAGAGGGTGTACGACATGGAGAAAGAAGAGATTGGATAGGAGGAAGTGAGTTGTTCCAGCGAACTGATTCAGATGGAATATTTAATGGTTCCACGCCGGTGAGCTCGTTTGTGAATCGCGCCTCTAGAGAACTAGATGGAGAGGGCAGCGTTATCTCGTGTCGAAAAGAGGAGAGAGACGGAGGCTTATGTGCTGTAGATAGTTTCAAGAAGGTAAGCAGTCGAGCCCATGAATCCTGAGTGATGACTACCTTCGATAGCTTGGACAGCTGACAGATTTGCTGGGCCGGCCTCGACACGCCCTGGAGATTGAGAATTTCCAGGGTTGCGTCTCAACTCATCCAGGATTTCTCGTATTGAATCCTGCATTTGGACCTGAGTGGCCTGCATAAGGTCTAGTCTTGATTCCAGGGAAGTAAGCCGACTATCGCGGTGATGTATGTTCACTCTCTATTGCACTTGATGAAAGCGAAGAATGGCTCACTTGGTTATTCCGCCGACAACAGGTCGTTTGGTTGGTGGAACCTTTTCAAATACACATTCTACACCAATATTCTTGCAACGAATGCATGGAGTGCCCTTGTCTGGACCATCACAACGTATCTTTTGTCTAAGTAAAACCCTCTCTGTTCGTCAAATGAATATGAGTCAGAATTCATAGGTACCTTCTGCATGTATTGCATGCGCCTGAACGATGAGTTCGTTACGAATATCTGAAACGCTATTCTGCTTGCAACACATACGATTTGCTCGAAGGGAAATCCGCGGATCCGGGGCTGAAACCGGAGAGGACTATGATGTCGAATTAATGGATCGCTGAGAATAATCAATTCGGACCATACCAGTTGGGCCAAATCTTGTGGAGGGGTACCCAGCGGCAGAAGCTGTCTTTTACGCTTGAGGGTGCCAGGGTGACTTTCTGAAGAGCCCTCCATAAAAAATCTTGCTGGCGTAGGTGTTTCTGATGAGCACTGCCTCGTGAACCTCAGATCACGAAGGAAACAATGCTCCAGGGTGCAGTAACATAGTGTGACCGAAGTGTGTGACGGCATCGGACACACACGCGTCCATTGCAAGTGAGTGCAGTGCAGTTTATGAGTCACAAATCGGGTTGACTCCACCAGTTTGAGCATTATATATAGCTTACGGTTACCTTTAGAATTACAGAACAACATGACCACAAAAGCTACATTGCGTAGCTTCCAAGAAGAGATAGACACCATTCATCACAGAGAAACAGCAAGGCAGCGAGCTCAGGCTCAGATTTCAATTGAACGGGAGACAACAAAGAAGCCCCACAAGTCGAAGGATACGAACGATGCCAAGGAAAATCTCCAACCAGATGTAGAGCAGCCGAATGCTTATGGGTATAATTTTGACGACCACGTTGACCTTCAGGTGTGTTTAGCTTCAATGATCGCATCGACACTGCTGTTCATTCCAGTCATCTAGAAATTGTTTCGAATAAACACAGACGCCGAATACGAGAAAGCTCGTGATGCCGTAGCTGCACGACTAACACACAACAGAGGGGAATACATCGTTCGGGTCGGTGCTCATCCTTCCCGAGCGAGTTTGTTTGGAGTAGATGGGAGAGAAGGTCTAGAGGGAACATGGGGAGATGCATGCACGGTGTCTGAGCTCCAACATATGGAGTCGGTGTTGATACGAATCGCTGAGGAGATTGGAGCTAAAGTCATCATGACTCGCCACTGTCTTGGTAGACTATACGCTTATCACACGTTTTATAGGTATCGAATTTGTTTCCTGTACCACCGTCGAATCCCCACGCGTCGTTTCTTGTCCGATTACCCCTTCCAAGCATTAATCTAATACCTGAGGTGCGATGTGCTGTAGTGGGCAATGTCGAGTCAGTTTACCGCCATGACATCAATTTATTTATTTATTCATTCATTATTAGCTCTGGTAAGTCGACGACATTAGGGGTACTTACAAGGGGTGGACTAGATGACGGCCGAGGCCGTGCACGTGTTGGCCTATTTCGACACAAGCATGAGGTCGAAAGTGGTCGAACCTCCAGTGTCGGAATGGAGGTTTGCCTCAATTCTGGTGATTTTTCTTTTTCTGCCACGTTTACGTCTACTTTCAGATTCTAGGGTTTTCCGCTGCTGGCCTCCCAATACTACCTACAACACATTTCTCCAATGATTTGGACGTAATACGTCGTGAGAAATTGGGGTGGGATGAGATTTCTAAGCAGTCGGCCAAGATAGTTTCCTTCATAGGTACGTATTTTCATTCTGACCGTTGATTTGACTACGTTGAATAAGAGTCGTTATCGTAGATTTAGCCGGTCACGAGCGATATCTCAAGACAACTCTATACGGTATGATCGGAATTTGAGTCTTGATGTAACCGCTGATGATGCCATTCCTTTAGGACTCACATCGGGATCACCTTCCTTGGTTATTCTGATGGTCGCCGCGAACGCGGGACTCATAGGAATGTCCAAAGAACATTTGGCGATTGCACTAGCACTCAGTGTACCCGTTGCTGTGTGCATAACCAAGGTACTTCTTGATGATGTCTAATCACATGTCTGCTTATACTGTTTTAATCAGATTGATATGACACCCCCAAATATTCTGGCGGATACAGTAAAGCAGGTAGTTAAGATTCTGAAGAGTCCTGGCTGTCGGTTTGTGATCCTATTGTCTACATAGGCAACTCAGACGGAACAAGGTCTCGTTTAGAAAGACCCCTGTGTTCGTCAAGACGGCTGAGACAGCAGTCGAGCTCTCGCAGGTATATGCACGAGAGAGGTAATGACTTACGCTGTACTAGCCGACTCAATCGTTAATGCCATACTAGGCTATGTCCCATATTTCAGCTATCAAACACTACAGGAGAAGGTCTCGACTTTGTGAGGGCTCTTATGGCAGCTGAGCACACTCACTTTCTTACGTGACATTCTCAGGTCCGGACATTCCTTAATCTTCTCCCCTCGAGCGAGGGTGACGACGAGAAATTTGTTGCTGATCAGCCATTGGAGGTAAGTAACAAACGATTAGTTGATGGATATGTACAAACAATCTATTGTAGTACTCGGTTACAGAAGTCTGGTTGGTTGCCTTTACGTCTCATCATAGCTGCTTTTGCTCACCTGATCTCCAGGTCGGTTCCCTACGTAGGGACGGTTGTAAACGGAATTCTGAACGCAGGACGTGTAAAAGTCGGAGACGCGATCCTAATTGGCCCGGACTCGAATGGAAATTTCATGTCGAGCGCGGTGAAGAGCATACAGCGCAAACGGTCAGACTCTCATGACTTTTTTGATATCCTCTCAATTTTCCTGATGGTTTGGGTCATTTCTCGTTGCAGCGCTCCAGTTAGCTCTGCAGAGGCAGGGCAATGTGTTTCTTTTGCCCTGAAGAGGATGCGACGAACAGCTGTGCGCAAAGGTAAGTTTGATCTAGTCCCATCATATAGTCGCTTCTAAGCGGAATGAAACTGACAGGAATGGTTATTGTAATCAAAAGCGAGACGCCTCCCAAAGGTGAGAGTTTCAGATATGGTGAGAAAGTTGACGACGAGGCGCATCAGCTATCCGGCGTTTTGAAGGGACGGTACTAATCCTCTAGTGCGTCGGAGCTTTACGCTACCGATTTTGTGCTGTTGATTCAACGACTCGTTCACTAGTCACAATACGACACTGCAGAAGAATTATCAGGTATGTGACGAGTCGCACATAGAGACCATCAATTTGACCCTGGCCCAACCAGGCTATGCTACACTGCGGCGCGATTCGGCAGACTGTGCGCATAATTGATATTGATCATCCGCAGGGCATCCTGCGGACTGGGGATCGGGCCGTGGTGCAGTTCGAGTTCATATCTCATCCCGAGTTCATCAAAGAGGGCATGAAGCTACTCTTCCGTGAGGGCAAGACCAAGGTGAGTGCTACACAAAAGTGGATAAGCGTAGCTCATTGCGATGCGACAGGGCCTGGGTGTGGTCACTAAGTTATTATGATGGCCGTTTGCTGCGGCGAGGGCTTGTGTAATGAGCTACTAGCTACTAGTATTTGGGAAGATTGTAGACACAATTTCTATTGGTAAACAGAGCTTGTTACGGCAGAACGTAGTGGAATTCGGCCATCATGCTGCAATGATTGTCGAGGCGGAGTGCAGTGAGCTAATCAACTAATGATGGATCGCGGTTGCCGGATCTTCGACTGGGCGGTGTGTGACGGCCGCAAACAATACAAGATCGTTGCAGTTGTGCCATGGCATGGAGAGTGATGCCATCCACGGTATTATATATGTATTTGCAAGATGTCACACTCCAGTGGCGACGCGTGACCGACTCCGATTCTGGTGTGGCGCCTCCCTCGTAGCTATTGGAGAGACGACGGCGACCGATTGCTCTGCCAACGGACGGCCACTAACAAGCGGAATATCGTGTAAATCCGTAGTTGATCTGGGCAACCATCCCATAATTACGGACTCTCATCCAATCGCCAACCAATATCTGATTATATAAATCCCCTTTCATCCAGCCATTGACATACCAAGCTCACACATCACCCCCCCCCCTTTCCCCAGGGTGTCTCTCTGGCTCCCTTTCTATTTTCTACAATACAATGTTGCCTAACTTTAATAATGATAACGAAAATGGACAAGAACGACCCTCTCTCCCTAGCATCCGGGACTTATTTGGAGGTTAGTACTACTGTCCCTTTTCTTCTATAAATGCATCGCTAAAAAGGACGATGTGCAGAGCATCTGTCGAAACCCGTCAACAGGAGGCCATCTTCTTTCTCTCTAGCAGACCTGGACTCCTCATTGCCAAGTGGTTCCGCCTCCCCAGAATACAGTTCTACCTCTGTTATATCGTCTGCTATGGTTCGTAGCGCGATCTGTTATTCAATGCGTAAGCGATCATGCTGATCAGCAGCTAGACATCGCCTTGGTCGGCATTATCCCAGACATCGGGCCGAAGTACAGGACATGCCGGGGCAGATTCGTCATACGGTATCACCACCAAGCGTAGTTCAAACTCGGGCTCCCAATTTCTTACGTCTCCTTCCACGTCCTCAAGTCAAGATGACTACATCACACTCCCTCGAATTAATCCAATATATTCCCAATCATACTCAGCCACGGGAAAACGCGCCTCAAGCCCGTACATAATGACATCCTCACGACGTGTATCTAATAGTCACAGTCGTTCTCACTCCACCTCAGAGACTGAGGTGCCCAGGGAGACTCATCCTTCCAATGCGTCTCTAGGAGCATCGTCCAAGCGACGACACACTATTGGATCGTCGCGCAGCTTTATCTCTGCTACCCGGCCTTTTAGCAGCAGCGGCGCCCGGAAAGCCACTCGTGAACCCGGCCCCTTATTTACTTCACGACCTCTTACTTTGAATTCGCACCCTGCGGCATCGACACACCGTTCGTTGACACGCAATTCTGCTGTGGCGGATTATACATCATCTTGCTCCCCGTCGCCCCACTCGACATCGGGAGATGAAGGACGAAAAAAGGTTCCTGCCAAGTATGAATGCCACTACTGCAATAAACGGTTTACTCGCCCGAGCAGTCTGAAGGTGTGTTATTTTTGGCCCATGTTTTTCTTTCCTCAATGCTAACATCACCCAGCTACATTACAATACACACACTGGCGAGAAACGTAATCGTTCATTGTGTTCATTAGCAACCTCGTTGGGCCTGACGTATTTATTTTCTAGCATATGCATGTCCTTTTCCAGGCTGTGGCCGTCATTTCAGCGTGCTGAGCAACATGCGACGACACGCACGCATTCATGGCTTGCCACAGAATACCCAGGTACCACGCGACAACTCCGTGGAAGACACCGTCGAAGCATCCACCGTGAACTCATCATCCTCATCTACGCAAAACACACCTAACATTCCCCAGGCAACAATAATTCCATCATCCGAACAATACTCTTTTTCACATTCATCCTCATCATCTCATCCGCAGTCATCATATCGATTGCAGTTACGTCCACCTCACGCTTCATCGTTCAGTGGGTCTCGATCCTCTCCGAGCGATCGAGGAGGATCGTCGCCTGAGCGGTGAAAGTTATTATTATTTTCGCAAAACTCAACGTCTGTAACTTTATGGCTTTATTTAATTCTCGTACTGATATTTACCACCACTGCATGCTGTGATCTCACCATATTTATTGTTTCCCCATGTTCTGTCATCACCGTCTGGTCCTGAATCATTGTCCATGTTACTACTCTATTTGGTACCGATGTAATTCTGGTGTAGTAGCGAGTAGAAAATTTCGACTACATGTAGATATATTTTACTTGAAGTGGTTCAATTATAATGATCACCGTTCTTTGACCTCTGTCAGTGTGTTCAAGCTTTCAAACATCATCCACTATTTGAATCAACTACTTTGAAGGCTTTAGAATGACCGCTCAAGCAAATTCAAAAGAAAGCAGGCGTTAAATGCCGTGATTATAAACATTTCAAAGAGGACAAGGAAAAATTGAAATCATAGAGTGATAAAAATTTGGCCTGAGATATAGGTCACCTGTATACACTGACTTTCATGTACTTCATGCACCTCATTGGAATCCACAAGCCCTAAAGAACCGTGGACCTTGACTGTGTATTTGATGAAACACAACTCACTGGCAGATACTGAAAGCCATCTTCAGCCTGCACTTCCAATACTTGAGAGAATTATAGGTTTGAAAATCATTACAAATAGCCAAGCCTCAAATGGAATATTTGCATGGATGATGAAATTACGATCAGCATGACCTAAAACGACGGTTGCTCGTTGTCCCTTGCGACAGGCTGATCTCCTGTGATGGGCCTTTGTTCGGACCATGAGCGAGACCATATCATATAAGCTGATGATGGTAGTGACCCTTTTGCAAGGACACGCGGCTGTCGATTTCCGAATGATTCTAGCTGCGACATGACAGTCGTGAACTGTGCGAGAGTACGGTCGTTGTTATCCAACTTGTTCAAGCTCCCTCGAGTGATCGGGAATCTCGGGCATGAAATTGCGAAAAAGCTCCGACACTCCGCTCGCTTCCTCCTCTTTTAGCTCTTTCCCTTGTACTTTCCGACCTTGTTTTTTCTCTCTCTTCTCACTTCTACAGCATCCGATTTTGGCTCCGGTAACTTTCTATATATATTGAAATGACATCTTAATTGGTTCACAAGGAAACCACGCCCTATCGTCGTGGTATCGAATATGCTCCGGTTCGACGTTCGACTGGGGGGTTAATTCTCAGACCCATGGCGACTTGAAGCGCAGTCACTGCGCGTTTAATGAAACCCTCGTAAATGAAACACCTGTGAGATGAAATTACCACATGGCTACCCCCATCCCCCGATTGTTCGAAGCAATTCCGCCGATTTCGATTTTCCCTTTTTGGGTTTTCGCCCCCCTCCCCCACCACCCCAACATTTTCAAAGTGCGTTGTTGGCGTGCGCCACTAGAGTTCCGAGCTCACTTTCCCGAAAAAAGTAGCCGCTGCTGTGACTTGGGGTGGGAGACAACCGATGAGAATCAGTTGTTTCCTGGCGCCACTGCCCATCGCGCGCGCCCGGGAGGCAACTCCGCTTTACTTCCCGAAGGAGAGCCGCTGAATTATCGCGTCTTCTCTCCCTTTCATGAATGTTGATGGTGTGTCTCATCCCAAGTGGAATTGACGTGACGGGAAATCCGCACCGTGCAGCGCATCCCTATTCTGTGTCACCGTATCTACGTTCTAAAAGGCTGACCTGTGTATTTTCCTCTTCAACCTTGCGTCCGCGCCACCTGATCTCTCGTTTGTCCTTCACTGCATCAAAACCCCCGTCAAGGCTCAGTTGACTTTAGACTCTGCACATCCGTCCTCACTCCGGGGTATAAAAATGGTAGCTTAATCGCTGATCCCATCACAACCAGCCAATCGCATGGGAGATGTCAACGCCCTGCGCTAAGCATCAGGTCCATCGCGATTGTGCATCGATGATATCTCGATCTTTTAATTTCAGGCCCGATATCACCACGGGTCGCGTCAGAACCACCTAATATAGCTCTTAGTCGTATAGCTTTTCATTATGTGTGAGACTGCACTTCTGATACCGGGCCCACCAATTGCGGGTGCTTCTCTGTGGTAAGTGTCCAACATCAGTTGATCATAAATGGTCATATCGTACGTAAATAGAGGGTAGTACAGTGGGAGCCGCGAATCGTGAATATGTCATGAGTGAGAAGAGAGAATTCCACCACGCAAACAGGAAAGAAAGAAGAAAAAAACACAAGGATACCAAGACACCCTGCGATTAAAGTGACATCGCCCTCCCCTTCCGCATCGTGCCTGCCTCCCGCACACGTACCGTATTACGGCCCCTCGCCGCCATTTCCCTTTCCATATCCATATCCATATCCGCCTGCCTTGCGTCATCCCCGTTGCCCTGGTATATCTCGCCAACAGGCACGCGGGAGTAGTCAATCGGGCGCGGACTCTTGTGCGTAAACCCGGCAAAAGCCAGGGCCTTCCGGACCTCGAGAATATGCGCTCCATGTACCTTGTCCCGCAACATAGGGTCCCGGGTAGCATCAGCCGGTGCTCCATTGGCCGGTGCCAGTGGCTGCCAAAGGAATTCCGAGAGTTAGAATAGCGCACCCAAAAGTAAGCCAAAGCGCATGCCAAACAGCCAACAAAGCGCACGCGCCCCAAAAGTCAAAACCAAAGCGCACATCAAAGCCAAGTCAAAGTCAAAGTCAAACCAAGAAAAAAAAAAAAA
>QFEC01074251.1:0-14853 GCA_003316585.1 Gomphus bonarii | reverse complement strand
GTTTGAAACTCTTCTTTGTCTTGCTTCACTACACAAAGTGATAGACTGAAGTGTTACATCTTTAACACCAAGGTCTTGTCCAGGTTCCAAAACACATGCCCATACATGTACCAAGGGTAACCAAAGTGAAGTGAATGATTAAAAAAGAATAGAACAAAGTGGAATGTACCAAACCAAACTGAACATACTTGTGTGACTTGCAAGTTGGTAACTTGTTATATAATATGTGAGGACTTTGGTTGGTACAACCAAGCAAACTGAGGCTTGGTAGATCATACTTTGACAGTACCTCCCTCTTAATGGCTGAACCCATGAAGCTGGTAAGCGGAGTTTGAACCTTTAAGATTTTGGATGCCTATCTGAGGTAAGCAGATTGTTTGGGATTTTAACTTCCCAGGGAGACTTCTTCCATCAACCATCATCACTCCATCATCACATGCCCCCCCTTCTTATCCTAATATGATGTATGACACCAAGGAAGAAGAGTGCCAGCTTAAAGAGCATAAAAGGCAATGGCAGCATGACTGGGATGAAAAAGCCCAGAAAGAATGCAAAGACAAGAAGAGGCAGGAACATGAGGAAGAAGAGGAGCAGGAGTGGCTCCACAAAGAGGCAGAGGCAGAGGAGGAGAAGAAAAAGAACGAGTGCAAGGCAACTAAGGCAAGGGAGGCAGCAGATGCCAACAAGGTGCACAAGAACACACTTGAAAATTTAAAGCTAATGAAGAAGTATCATCAGCAGGCTCCCCTGAAGAAGGATAAGGGGAAGCAAAAGGAGGTGCTGAGGGGGTACCAAGGCCAAAGAATACCTGGCCTCCCAAGGTAAGTAAAGACCTTCTTGTTTTTATGTTATTTTTTCGCCAATTTTTTCAAAGTCAAAAGATGCCAGACTGGAGGGGTAAGCCAAGCCCAACAGGCCCCCCTGCTATTACTGCAGGAAGTGGGCCAAAGTATGCTTCATGCCTGAGGCTGGTACAGCTTGCACACAGTGAAAGTTGGGGCTGCAAAGTGGCAAGCAGAGGCAATGGAGCTGCTAGCTGGGTCAGTTGACCAGCTGGCCAGCATCCAGTCACTATTACTCAGTTTGGGTTTGGGTTTGGGTTGGGTAGAGGTGAATGGGGATAAGGGTGGAGAGGATGAAGAAGAGAAGAAGGATGAGGAGGAGGTAATGAAAGAGTAGATAAAAAATATATAACAAATTTTTTGTATAAAATTGATTCTGAAAATCAAGCAAACTGAAGTGAACTGAAAGAACAGGAAGACTGAAGAGGACTAGGAGTAATAAAGTGACAAGTGAGACATGCTGAGTTTGGGTATATCTCAGTTTGGGTGAACTTTGTGAAAAGATGTATAGGGAGTGATAAGCTAGGAAAGCTGAGAGGGGTATGAGGGTAGACAGAGAAAACTTTTAGGATAGAAACTTGTACATAGAATGACCATAGATAGATAAGAAAATAGACCATGAGTAAAACAGAAAAGAAAACAGAATCAGATCAAGGGGACCATGGTCCCAGCTTAGCAGGGTAGGCAGAGTGAAATTCAGCAACAGTCTTGGAAGCATGACCAAGTTTGGTTGCAAGCATCCAGGATGTCTCTTCATCAGTGCCTTCATAACCAGCCCATCAGACCAGCTAAAGGAGGCTACAGGGTCTCTGGTGTCAGTCTACCTTTGAGTAAAGGATTTTGGCTATCTAATACTCGATCTCACCATCTATTTCAACAGGTGGAGGAGGTTCCTGAACTCAGTTTGGTATAACATTGAGAGTTTCAGGTTCAAGCATAGAGACATGGAAGGCCAGATGGACTGCCTGCATGTTGTCAGGCAACTGAAGAGTGTAGGAATAACTACCAGCTTTGGCTATGACTTCAAAGGGACTGAGGCATTTTTTGGCAAGCTTCTTCATTGGCTGAGTAGTGCAGAAGAATTGCACTTTGACAAAAGCTGAGGACCCAATCACAAACTCAGGAGTGGGGAGTTGCCAGGCATTGGCCAATGTCTGATACTGAGATTGAGTGTGACTGATTTTCTCTTTCAGGGCTTCATGAAGTTGGCCTAAGTCAATAGCAAACTTGCATGCTTGGGAGGAAGCAAGGTCTTGTTTGGGGTGAACTGTGATATTTGGGTGATGTCCTTTATTAGCAAAGAAGGGAGAGATGCCAGTAGTAGCATTAGGAGCATTGTTATAAGTAAATTTGGCTAATGGTAACAGTTTGGACCAGTTATCCTGCTGATAGTTGCAGACTCATAGATATTGTTCCAGGGTTTGAATTACATGCTCAGTTTGACTATCAGCTTCAGGATGGTAACCCAAGGTGAAGTGTAAGCGCATGTTGGGGGCCTTACTGAGTGACCTGAAGAAGTGAGAAATGAATTCACTTCCTTGGTCAGATGTTATGTGACTCAGTACACTGTGCTTCGAAAAGACATGAAGCATGAACAGTTTTTCTAGTTCAGCCAAGGTAATTGTGTCAACCATAGGAATGAAAATACTTTGTTTAGTGAGTCTGCAGACTATTACCAGAATAGAAGTAAATCCCAAGGATGGAAGGAATTATTCAATGAAATCCATTGAAATAGAATTCCAAGGTCTCTCAGGGATAGGTAGTTGCTTCAGAAAGCAGTAAGGTTTGTGTCACTGTGATTTGGAATGCATACATGTGGTGCAAGATTTGCAGAAATTGACAACTGAGGTTCAAAGGCCTGGCCAAGAATATTCTCAGTGAATTAGAGCCAATGTCTTGTTTTGACCAAAGTGACCCTAGAGTATGTGATCATGTTTATACTGAAGTACTCTTAATCTGAGGTTGTTAGTTTCAGGTACATAGATTCAATTGTCCAGTCAAAGAAAACCATCTTCTGTTTGTGTCCATCTTGGGTTTGGTTTCAGATAAAGACTGAGATGTTGCGATGCTATGGGATCTGTGGGGAGTGCAGATAGGATGTTGAAATGGTGTGTCTCAGAGTCCATGATGATGCTTGCTCAAAGAGCCAGAATGATGAGTTGAGTCACACAAAGTGATTCTACCAGTTGCAAAGAAGTGAAGATTGGCTGAAGGTTTTGCAGATTGATGGTACCATAGTCACTACCTCCCTCTTTAAGGTAGACATCACATCATCTAGTTAAAGCATCAGGCTTAGTGCCCAGTTTCATGGGACAGAACAAAATTGTGAGGTTGAATTGAGATAGATATTCTGACTAATGAGCTTGCTGATGGGTCAACACTTTAGTAGTAGAAAAATACTCAAGGTTTTTGTGGTCAGTAATGACATCTACTGGTTTGGCCAATTGCCAGTGTTTGAAAGCCTCAAAAATTGCTAACAATTCTTTGTCATGCATATCATAATTGAGCTCTGGACCTGTAAAAGTTTGGGAATGAAAGGCCACTGGATGAATTTCACCTTCAGAGTTTGTGGTGGAAAGTATTGCTGCAAGAGCATAATTGGGAGCATTGGTCTCCACAACCAGAAGTTGGTTGGGTTCCCAATGCATCAGAATAGGTGCTGAGGTAAAGGCAGTCTTGAGGAAGTCAAAAGACTTTTGACAGTCTTCTGTCCATGCCCAGGGTGTGCCCTTAAGAGTCAGCCAAGTGAGGGGTACTGTGATGTCTGAATAATTGGAAATAAAATGATGATAAAAGTTTGCAAAGCTGAAGAAGGACTGAATGTCTTTAAATTTTCTTGGCTTGGGCCAATCATGGATGGTTTTGACTTTATCTTCAGCCATAATGAGCCCATGGGTTTGGAGGATGTAACTGAGGAATTTGACCAAGTCTTTGTGCCATTCCCATTTGCTAGCTTTAGTATATAGGCCATGTTTCCTGAGTCATCATAATATTTCATGGACATGTCCTTGGTGCTGTTCAATAGTATCAGAATAGACCAATATATCATCAATATATGCAACTGTGCAATGATCTAATAGGTCATGAAAATGTCATTCATGAACCTTTGAAAAGCTACATGGGCATTGGTCAAGCTGAAAGGCATAACCAACCATTCATATGACATATAACAAGTCTTGAATGCCATTTTCCACTCATCACCTTTAGCAATTTAGATAAGATAGTATACATGCTGAAGGTTGATTTTAGAATAGATTTGAGCCTTGCAAGGAGTGTCCAGAAGGTCCAAGATGAGTAGGAGCAGGTAGTGATCTTTCTTGGTTACTTTGTTAAGTGCTCAGAAGTCGACACACAGCCAAAGCAAGCCATCTTTCTTATGGACAAACAGGATCAGTGCACCATGCAAAGACATAGAGGACCAAATAAATTCCATATTCAGATGTTCATCTAAAAATGTGCAGAGAGCTTCTAGTTCTGAATTTGACAGAGAGAGTACAGAGGTGGATGAGGCATTTTGGTGCTATCTTCCAAGGTGATCTTGAGATCATAAGGTCAATGTGGTCCTAGTGTCTCAGCTTTTGCTTTGCTAAAGACATCCATGAAGTTGTGGTACTCTTTTGGGACATTTTCTAGGTCAACTGGGGCAGATGGAGCAGAGGAGACCTTAGCTGACTGAGCTGAGGTAGTATCAATGGCTGAGAGGTTGAGCCAAAAAACTTGTGAATCTTCTAGCTTGCAAGCACACACAAATGTGGCTGTGTTAACTAGGGCTATATGCAGAGCTTCCAGCTCTTGGGTGGATCAAGACTTGGGTAATGGGGAGGCAGCAGGAGCTGACTTGGCTGAGGCCATTGGGACATCCATAGACTCCATTGAGGTGGTTTGGAATGTAATACTGCACAATACCCAGTCAATCAATGGATTGTATCAGGTGAGCCAGTTATGTCTAAGAACTACTGAAATGGAAGTATCTAACAATGTGACATAAAATTCTATGGAATGGGTGTGTCCTGAGGGGAAGCAGATAGGTATTTTTTTCTACTGATTCAGTAATGACCAAGTTCATACTACCATCAAATAATTTCAGAGGAATTGGAGGAATAGAACATGTGGGTATACTATGACTATGAACAAAAGTAGATTATATAAAGCTATGAATAGAACCTGAATCAATCAAGCATTTAAATGGATTATCAGAAGAACTGGGGATGGAATTGGAAGACAAGTAAACTATTAAAGAGTTTGGATTAAAAAGAGCAGAAGCATTGAGCTTAACCTCACTACTAGCACCAGCCAAGTCAATGCAACTCTCAGGGTGCTTAGAGGCCAAAGAGTTGCAGACTATTTTTTGGCTCAGTTGCCTTAGCTGAACTCTCAGCTTTGGTATCTGAGGCAGTAGCCACCTTGGGGGTCAAAGGGGTTGTCATCGCTCATGCCTTGGTGGATTTTGGGCACTCTGCAACCTTGTGACTGTCAGCACCACACAGGAGACAAAGATTGTTATCAATGTGTCACTGGCGTTCCTTGGGAAGGAGCTTGCCATCCTTACTGAGCTTATCTGCATACTTGGGCAGGTTCAGCTAGGACATGGTATTGTCCTTGCCTTTGCCCTTAGGTTTTTTCAGGCTGTCAGACTTGTCCATGTCAGCTTTGGGCTTGTCTGACTTTCCTTCTTTTTTCAGCTTGCCAGGGCCCTCTTGGGCCTGTTCTGCCTTTCTCTCCCAGTATCTCACTTGATCCATTGAACAATGTTCCAGAGCTGGTTGAGGGTCTGAGGCTTGTCAAAATGGACCAAGCAATCCCTGATTCACTTCAGTAGGGTCATGTACATCTTCTGAAGCAAGGTGCTGTCATTGTAGTCAACAAACACTGTGAGTCTATAAAATTCCATGAAGAACCAAGTGGCCTTGTGGTTGACATGCATAGTTAATTTTTCAAGAGCAATCTCAGCTTTAGCTTGCTCATCCCAGGAACCAAAGTTGATTTGTAACTTGTTGAGAAAGCCATCCAAGTTGGTGGCCCATCTGGGCTCAGTTTGGGGATTGTTGGTGAGATATGGTTCAAAGCATTCCAGCACCATCCCTTTGAGGTAGGAGATCTTGTAATTGACCTTCTGCCTATCATCAGTAAAGGCATTGGGATGCATCTGGAAATCCATGTCACACAAAAAGATGAAGCTCTTGAGCTTCTTCAGGTCAGCCCTGTTGAAGGGGTCAGATTCCTGGATTCAGGTGGTCTGACCATATTGGCATTGCTGCCCGGCGGTCCTACCAAGCTCCAAGATTGCATCAAGGAGGTCCCAATTGTTTGCAGGTTGAGGGGTGGCTCTGGGTGGAGAAGTGGCCCTTGGAGGAGGAGGAAATTGGGAAACAGGAGGATTTTCAGGTTCAGGGACCTTGATTGGCCTAGCTGAACTTTGTTCACTCCTGTCCAGGTTGTTTTTGTATTTATTATTGCCTTGTTGCTACTCTATTTCATTGTTGATAATCTCTTTGATCTGAGTGGACTATGAGGGGGAACCAAGAGAGTGGAGCAAGCAGGGTGAAGCATTATGACCAAAGTGAAGAGGCAGGGTGGATGACATGCCATGTGCTCTGCACTGTAAGACTGTAGGGGTGAGCCAACTATGTTCAGCTCATGCAATAGCTCTAGTATGTGGAGGCATATTGTTTGAGTAGTAAAAGACAGATAGATAATTGGTTCAGATTATACTGTTAAGTTCATGTGCACATGCCCTTGGTTCAGGTGTTCAGCTCAGTCCAATGAGCCAAGGCTGATGTGGCATCAGCTTCAATGTACTTGCATTGCACCTATCTAGCTGTCTGTGCCACTGGATTTTGGATGGAGGTTTGGTAGGTCCCCAAGAAAGTTGGTACCAAATGATTGGATGATGGACTTAAGGACTGATAGTGTATGCCTAACTTAGTCAATAATCTGAATGGAGAATACATACATGAAACTAATCACTTATAAAGAAAACAGTGTTACCATAAGGTATGCAACAATGTTGTATAAGGCATGGAAACCAGAATGTAAGAAATGGATACAAGAATAGGTAAAACATGGAGAGCAGACATACATGCCCATACATGTACCAAGGGTAACCAAAGCAAAGCAAATGATCAAAAAAGAATAGAACAAAGTGGAATGTACCAAACCAAACTGAACGTACTTGTGTGACTTGTAAGTTGGTAACTTGTTATATAGTGCATAGGGACTTTGGTCAGTATGACCAAGAACCAAAACTCAGTAGATCATACTTTGACAATTACCACTACACCAGATAGGCTTTCTATGTATTTATCACTAGTAAACCTTGTATAAACTAAGGATTACCACTACACCAGGTGGATTAGTCTCAATCAGCTTATAATAATAAGACCATCTTGTAATTATGACCTTGTCAAAGTATTTCCCACACATGGACCAATGAAGATAAATTGTGTCAATCAAGGGGCAATAGTGTTGTCCAAGGACAAGTTCACAGAAGGATGCAACATATTGAGATCAGATACCATTTAGTGCAAGGAACAGTAGTTGATGGCAAGATTAACATCAAGTATATTCTTGCCAACAACAATATTGCCAATGTATTTATGAAGGCCCTGCTGAAGGCAAAATTCCACAGGTCCGTCAAGCTATTGGGTAGGAATGATTTGAGGCAGGAGTTTAAAGATTTGGGTGCTGAGGAAATGCGAATGCTATCACACTAGAGGGGTGTTGACTGATTTCGAGTATGACATCATCCTCGGGGACTTTCTCAGGGCTTCCAGAATAAATTCGGTCTGTGTCACTGATTCCGCTGACATAATGCCCCTCATACACCCTAGATATTTCAACGCCTCATCGAAGGAATCCTGAAGATAGTAGAACTTACACCATAGTACGACTCGTTACAACAAATTGAATATTGTAAATGATCAAATCAAGCATTCTGGACGTGAAGAACTAATAGGTTTCCGAAGTTCAGAGCGAACTTTAGCATGAAACTTACATTTGTTAAATCAAGGGCTTCTAATTCTCGGGTACATGTATGATAAGGGGTTGATTAGAAGTTCGTAGTTCGATCGAACCCTAGTAAAGTTTTCCACGAGACACATCAAATTCACAAGAATCATTAAAGGGACCGATATACTATTTTCGGGCTGGGTTCCACAAAGCCACCTTCTCTTCCGTACCGATATTATATCCGCCACCCTCGAGAGTCGGAAACTTTGAAGACACGGGCGTGGTTTGGGAACTGTTGGAGGTGTCAACTTTGACATGTTCCAGTTCTAAAACCTCTGGAGCGCCGTCTTCGCGCATGGTTATGCGTTCAGTAGTTACGTGTATTCCACCCCAGCCTTTCGCCACTTGCTTGATGAAGCTGTGTCGTGTGGTGATGAACAATATCACATTGCTCACTCCTGTGGGAGTTTAAAATCCCATTTACATACATTTGTTCGGGAAAAAACTTACCGCTCCCCGCGAAGCAGATTCCGGCAACGACCAAGAGGCCGAAAGGTGGTCCCCATCCTGCAAGAACTCCCATTCTACACACGGACACAGGTACAACTACCACTGAATATACTGAAATATCCAAGATAAATCAGTGCTCGTTATATATTTCATGAAAGTTCAACCCATCCAACTCACAAATAGGATACCACATCAATCTCCGCGCAACATGCTTCAGATGTTTATCAATGACGGGTGATGAGCCATTTTTCTCTTGACCGATTCCAGTAGTTGCCTTATGTGAAACTGTAACATCATGGGAAGACTTACCCATAACAAGCCGACGGACCCCCTCTGTCGATGTATTTTGCGATGGATGTGTTTCTGAGTCAGGAAAAGAGACAGAAAGCTGTCTGCTCTGTCTATGCCGGAAGCTGAAAAAAAACTTTCCGTTGTCGTCGACGATGATAAATTTTGAAAATCGCAAGTAAATGAGTGCTATCATTGTATGTGTGTGATGGTCAGATACACGGTGCCAAAGACGAGAGACTTACTGTACATGACAAATGAAGATCCAAGGGCAGTGAAAACCCATACCTAGGAATGGGTGAACCAGTTAGTGACAGTTTACTGAGAGAAGTCTTTTTGAGATGGAGGAAACACTGACATAAAGGAAAACCATTTGTTCAACGGGGTAATCCGGTCCTATCCAACACCAACCTGTTTTAGTGAGGCCATAGAAGTTACCTCGGGTCGTGGTCTGGATGACCGTAGGTCCAAGAATCGGAAGAATGATAATCATCAACCATCCCACTACTAAAGCAATAGGTGCCGTAATGGGATGAGGTTTTTTGACGAAAAACAACAGGCTTTAGATAGAGCACCACAAGTTAAAACAAGGGTTAGGGTGAAGGGAATATTCATACGAGAATGTATGGATCCCGATAGCGATGGACCATAGAGCTGCACCTAAATCTCCAATCTCCGATATTACTCCTTGAGCAGTACAAATCGTGCCCTCGTGCATTGCTCCCGTAGCTGCCCATCTATAGTTGAGTGCAAATGCAGTGCCTATCCACATGTGCCACATGAACAGCTGGAGAAAGCAAAGACAAACTAGAAGCATACCTTGTAAAAAGTCACAGAAAAGTAACGATACAAGATAGCATCCCAGGGAAGAACGTGTAAACGAGCGTATGCCGCGATGCAGCGGCGTGGTTTTGTTGCGTGACAGGAATGTGTTCCACTGATAACAGGAAACTTTTAAGGACAATACAGATGCCTGACGTTGGACGTGTACTCACTAAGATGTAAGTTAGAAGAGCAGAAGTTGATAGCGCTGATAATAAACCTGCAGTCCCGATGGCCTGACTCGGAGACACGGGCTTAGTAAGGTTTGGTCTAGTCAAGAAATGGCACACTCACAGCAAGACCGAATCTCTCTCTCGCATGAGGAAAATACTTCGGGGGGGTCATGGCTGTCTTCGTTACACCAATCTGCAGGGGCGGAAGGAGGTGATGTGACTTGTAGACCACCGTTTCAATCTAACATATGTACTCGGACTCTTCGGGCTTGGATGAAAATTAATCCTATTGACTAGCGATGTGACCCCAACGATCCTCAAAGCGGATGCTTGGACGATTCGTCTGTTAAAACTGGAAGCGCCAGATGTCCAGATTGCTTAAGGCTGCTGCCCCAAATACAAAATTTGTCCAAACACATGATCAGTCCTGTAGCTACGTTTGTTTTTTTATGCTAGATTGTGTAATTGAAGCTCTTCTACACTCCTGGAAGCATGAACAAAGTAAGGTTCCAGTTACTGTGGTTAGATGGGAATCTGTACTTCCTCGTTGGTTTTCTTCCCCTTCAAAGTCTTGACAGCGAGCGACAAGCACAACCAGTTCTTTTCAGAAACTTTGCAAATAAGGTGTTCCCCTAGGGCAACCACACATGCTCAGGGATCCTTTCAAAATCGGGAGGACCAGACACTTACCCTCGGTATTTCATGGCTCAGATCACTCATGAAACCCGTCAATGTAGGCTTGATTCTGTTAACTATCACATCAGAGTTAACTGAGGTGACAGCATGTGAAACAAATTTCAATGTGGTATCGCACTGCAACACAATACCTTGAAAATATGGAAGATCACGTAAAGGCCGGCAAACCTAATTTTACTGTAATAAATTTTATCTGATACTTATATTCATTGTTCATTATTAGTACCAAGCCTATATTACTTGCTTGGAATCCTATCAGGAGTTTACTGTTGATACAATTTTAATGATATGAGCCGTAAAGTACCGGTGTGGGTATCTTGTAAAAGGATCTTCGAATGCGTGTGGTTGCCAATGGCAACAGCCATTTGCGGAGTTTCTGAAAAAGGAAATCCTTTGCGTGGCTGCAAACAGACGAACTACCTCGTGGCTAGTAGCTGTCCAACCGAGACCTAGTAGCACAGCAGGCTTTTTGAGGGCCAAATAGGCATTCAGGGAAAGTTAAACTTGGAGAATAAAATTCCCTTTCAAACCTCATAAATTTTTAGAATACAATTGTGACAACTTCCATTCTATATGATTTGGAAGAGGTTGGCATACAATACTTCACCAAAACTAGAGAATAGGAAAATTTTGAATAGCAACATAGGTCTGATTCCTTTCTCTTACTCATCAACCAAGCTCTTTTCAAGTATAGTCTTTGATCTATAATTTGAACTAGGGAACTAGCTACAAATACATGGAGATTCAAATACATTCAGTGAAGGAATTAAGCAACCTTGTTCACAGTAGGGTGCAATAATTTCCAAAAGATCTATTAATTTCACTATATATAAAGAAATAATGAGAAATTAGCTACTATTTTATGACTACTAGATGGGTTGCTCACCTCCTCAGTGGTGGTTAACACTGAGGAGGGAAGGAATATGCAGGCAAAGTCTCACCTGCATATATGCTTGAACCGGCCCTTTAGCGCTGGCCAAATGCCCATCTAATAAGCGAGCTACCGAGTGCCTGGGTGGCTCTCACCGAACTCTGGGGGCACACGCGTAGTCTCGAGGCGGAGGCAAATTTGAGTGCCATGCCTGGAAGTGTACAGCAAAATAAAGTGAGAACTTGGTCACAAATAATAGAAAAAATACCGAAAAATTCAGAAAAATATTACAGCATATAATGAACTGTTCTTGAGGGTTTTGACTGTAAAAATACAAATATATTAAGTTTGAATCTGTCAGAGGTGGTATAGTTCATATATGCACCCTACATGCCCCCTCAAGCTTAATATATGCCAAGTTTTTCTGTGATGGCCTTGACCTTTGGTCCAGGGAGGCCTTTTGTGAGTATGTCTGCCAACATTTGATCAGTTGGCAAGTAGTCAATTCAAATTTTCTCTAATTTGATACTATCTCGGATGAAATAGAGATGAATGTCGAAATGCTTCATTCTCGAATGCTGTTGATTCCCATAGGCTATTGTAATAGCAGATTGGTTATCAGAATATATTTTTATTGGCAATTTAATGGGCTGGAAAGCTTTGGTAATTAAATTCTTCAGCCAAATTGCTTCCTTTGTTGCATGTGTCAGTGCAATGAATTCTGCTTCAGTTGATGACAATGTGACAATTGTCTGCTTCTGACAACTCCAGGAGATGCTTCCTGAGTTGATTTGAAAGACATAGGCTGATATGGAGTGCCTATGGTCTTGAGATGCCCAGTTGGCATCAGAATAGCTGACTAGTCCTTCCCTATTCCCTCCTAGAACTAACTTTTTGTTCTTCATACCCTTTAGATACTTAAGTACACGTTTGACTGCATTCCAGTGAACTTGTCCTGGATTTTCTAGGAATTGGGACAATAATGACACTGCAAAATCAATGTCCGATCATGTGGCTATGGCAGCCCACATGAGAGATCCAATTGCTTGTTGGTATGGAACTTGCTCCATGGCTCTCTTTTCTTTGTCAGTAGTTGGGCATTGATCTTTAGTCAATTTTATATTCAGATCTAGAGGAGTCGCATGCATTTTGGCATCTGTAAGATTGTAATTGGCTAATATCTTATCAAAATATGCTTCTTGGGAGAAGCTAATTGTCCCAGCTGTTCTATTGTGCTCAATTTTGAGATTGAGTAGCAAATGTATCTCTCCAAGATCTTTCATCTTGAAGATATGTTCCAGGTCTCTCTTGATACCATAGATAGTGTATTCGTCTATTGCTGTGATGGTAAGGTCATCTACAGCTGCTCCAATGATTGCATAGCCCTTTGGTCCATGTCTGTAGAATACTGCTGCATCAGAGGATGATTTCTTAAATTCCATGCTAAATAGTGCAGTGGACAGACACTTGTACCACTCTGTTTGAGGCTGTATATGCATTTCTTGAGTAGGAGGACATATTCATGTTCCCTCTCAAAATATCCTGGCAGCTTGCGCATGTATATAGGATCTTCTAGTTTAGCATTTAAATATGCTACATCCACATCCATTTGATGTATTGGCCAGTTGTTCTGGGCAGCAATAGTGCATATAACCTGTAATGATGTCATCCTAATGACTGGTGCGTATGTTTCATCGTAATCAACTCCAAAGGTTTGGGAGAAACCTTGGGCTACTAGTCAAGACTTAGCACATACTATAGCTCCTTTCTGATCCTTTTTGAGCACATGTTTCCATGTACTTCTGACGATATTCACTCCAGAAGGTGGAATAACTAATTCCCATGTTTCCTTCTTGATTTGAGCCTTAATATCATTGTCCATGGATTTCTTCCATGTAGGATTATTTAGAGCACTTTTGGTCATTGTTGGAAGAGTTAAGTCTTGGCTGAAGAGTATTTCTTTGCCTTGTTCTCCTCCCGAAGGTTTGGCACTTATTGCAAAATAATCATTGTGATTCATCCCTTGATGGCATTGTTCTGCATGTATACAGGAATTGTTTAGAATATTATTCTCTTGATTTTCAACCGCAATTGTGGTGCATTCATCCTCCATGCTATGAATAATAGCATGTGTTGACCCTAAACCAGCTCTCTCACGCTAGAGGCATATTCGCTCACTTCTTCGAGGTGGCTCTGGTTGGGTAGGAGTACTAACACCTGTCTGACTTGGTTGTAGGTCCTCAAGTTCTCTCAAGGGTGTGTCTTTGACTACCTCCCCAATCCAGCTCTCCTCAAGTGCCTGATCATGTGATGTCTGGGGTGCCAGTACAGCTCTAATTAGAGGAACTCTGGTTACTCTTGGTGTGGATATTGTGTGATCATCAGAAGGTAGTATAGGAGGAATTGTTTTCCTCTCTCATGTCAAAAATAATATTTCTTTTGACTGTTACCCTCTGTGTATCTGGCCAGTAGATACAATGGCTGTCACTTTGCATGGAGTGACCAACCCACTTCGCTTTTTTGGCTCGAGGTAATAATTTATCATCTTGTCTGATTTTGACATATACATCCATCCCCCATTGATGTGTGTCATGTAAGTTTGGTTTTATATGGTGAACCATCTCATAAGGTGTCTTGTCCGGTAGAGCTGTGTATGCATACGGTTTTTGATGTAATTAGCATGCTGAATAGCATATCCCCTTAAACTCTTGGGAAGATTGGACTCCAGTAGTATTGCACGGGTTCTCTCAACCAATGTACGATTCAGGTGCTTGGCTACTCCATTTTGTTCTGGAGTGTCATGTACTGTATATTTGTGTCTAGTACCCTGCTTTTCCAAATATTGATTAAATTCAGCACTTGTGTATTCGCCCCCTCAATCTGAGAACAGCGATTTGACTTGTATACCATGCTGGTGAAGCATCATGGTTTCATAGAGCTTGTACTTGGAGAACACTTGGTCTTTAGTTCCCATTAGATATAGGACAGATTCTCTCAAGTGATCATTGGTAAATGAGACATAATATGACTTTTGATCAATCATCATATGTCTGGATGGTCCCCAAATGTTGGAATATATTTTATCCCCAATATGTTTTGAACGTTTGCTAGGTTCTTTTGGGAGAGGTTTGCATGTGATCTTCAACTTGATACACGCATCACAAACAATTTTACCTCTTGTATTCGTGAGCTCAAGGCCTATTATCATCCCATGGTTTACTAAGTATCTCAGG
Source organism: Gomphus bonarii (assembly GCA_003316585.1). NCBI lineage: Eukaryota > Fungi > Basidiomycota > Agaricomycetes > Gomphales > Gomphaceae > Gomphus > Gomphus bonarii. Next base: position 470 of record QFEC01074251.1, on the reverse strand, counting down.
GCCTTCTCAGATATATGGCCAAGTCTCTTGTGAATTTCTATGGTGGTAAGGGACGAGTGAGTGAGGTTGGATTTATTCTCATTGTCCAGATGATAAAGGCCATGTAGTTTTGGTGCTTGTAATAGTATTGTGCCTACTGAACTCCTGATAGTGCACTTCTGATGTGAAAATTCAGTCTGGTTTCTGGCATCATCGCATTGGCTAATAGATATGAGAGTGAAGGCAATTTTAGGAGTATATAGGGTGTCTTTTAATGTTAGATTAACTGCTTTCCCTTTGACTCAAGTGGTTGGCTTGAGCTGTCCACTGCCATAAGCCTCAAAGCTGCCCCTGTCAGCTGCTCTGATGGTCCTAGGCTTTGGGAAGCTATGTGTGAGGGCGACACTATTGACAAGGTCACAACAACAAGATAATCCAATGTTTAGTGAGCTGATAAGGGTAATTTCCACCTAGTGTAGCGGTAATCCTCA
>QFEC01074250.1:0-14333 GCA_003316585.1 Gomphus bonarii | reverse complement strand
CAAGGTTACTAGCAATAAATACATAGAGAGCCCACCTGGTGTAGCAGTAATCCTCAGTGATCAAGCTGAGGGGTAACCGTTACACCAGTCACACTTATATACCCTAGTGGAAAGTCACAGAAAGTCATGGAAGGTGACAGAAGGTTCTGGAAGATTCTAGAAGGTGATAGAAAGTGGTAGAAGGTCCTGGAAAGTTGTAGAAGATGATGGAAAAGTATGGAAAGTTCTGGAAGGTGGTGGAAAGTTATAGAAGAACATAAACGGGAAACAACAACTGACAGCAATCTCCAACTGAACCCTGACAATAGGTCAAAAGCATAGCAAGAAACTATAGTAGATAGGGAAACTGGAAAATGGAAGGATGAGGAGATAGGAAGAGATTGAAAGACAAGCCAGTAAGCTTAGAGCAGATGAACAACCAACAGGAGTACAGAAACTCAGCATAATATGCCCTACTTACACTAGTATAGAATAACCCAGGGCTTAGCCTATGCAGGCTTGTAGAGATTGAGAATGGAAATTAAATAAGTCAACCAAAATACTGTATGTGTCATCTTACATGGGACCTTGTCCCAAAGATGATAAATGGGATATAAAATTTGAATTAAATTACATTAAAACACCATTGACAGGTTCTAAAACAGTGGCTCTGAAGCAACAGTTCTTGTACAGAAGCCCAAAGAGCATTTGGTAACCAAAAATGATAACTGTAGATAGAAAATAGTCATGTCTGAAAGGTGAATTTTCTCTCAATTTTTCACAGTAGCATCAAAATAAAATGGATTATTAATGTTCTTCTAGGAATAGCAGAAGAATGGGATTAATGGTAATGGTAAGGCAATAACTGCACAATTAATAATTTTGATAACTGTCAAAACTTGGCTCTGGGCTAGATTTTGGTAGAATGTTGAAAATAAATTTTCTTGGCCGTCAAAATGTAAATCAAAATTCATTATAATTTTATGCTCTCAAATATTGAAGTTCTACCCAAAGTCAGACCTCCATTAGTATTCAAAAATTTAGACAGCAGTTTTCATGCAACACTTTGATTTGATATAAACAAATTTATGAGGCTTGAAAGAGAAATTTATTCTTTGACCATAGTTCTTCATGCATTCACCTTGATAAAAAAAATTTACAAGATAAAACACTGCCAATTATCTTTTTGCGTGCAGCATGTGGGGTTCACACGCCTGTGTTCATCAACAAAAAGTTATCCATGTTGTTATGTTGACTATCAGAGACCTTCGAGAATGTAGGACTGTGGCAAACATCTGTTAGAAGCAAAATAAAGAGGGTAAGTCACACAAAGTTGTTTCATCGCCTAATAGTCACCACATGAAGTATCAGACGACTGACAAATTAGTGCACACACCCTATATCGTGAAATTACTGTTTTCGAGCCTTCACTCGAACAGGGAGTTCCCCCTTTACCAATATAAAGCAATCTTGAAGACTATTTTCCCAATCCTCGATTCTAAAGCTGGGCGAGAGTTCAAATTCAAACTTCTGGATTAGAGCGCATATGACCATCCTGAGTTCGAGGAGGGCAAGACCTTTTCCCGCACAACTGGTAGGACCTGCAGTGTGAAGAGGAGCGTTTGTCGTCAACGTACCACAAAAAAAATGTCAAAATTACCATAGCTGAAGGGAAAGTAGGCTGATTGGTCAAGTTTGGACTCGGCCGTGCTTTCTATCCAACGGTCCGGACGAAACTGTTCTGGGTCAGGATAGAAGTATCGAGGGTCTCTATGTACTTCAGACCGCATTAAACGGTAGGTTCAATCATATACATTTAGAAAGTAGGGGAATTGACCGTACCGCTGTACGCCGACACTTGAATGGTAGTGCCTTCAGGAATCCACCTTTGTCGTTCAAAACTTTGTGAGAGAACAGAACATTCAAGGACAAAGACTTTAAACTGACCAGCCTGCGACATTTGCACCAGTTTGACCCAATGGAAGGATACGTTGAATGCCAGTGGGAACTGCAGGCTGAAGCCTCAGTGTCTCGTTTCTAGCAGCAGGTCATTTGATCGAGACTGATTATTTAAATCGATCACAAAGACATACATCACGGCATTCAACAGCTTCATTTCAGCCGCAACACCTGGAGAGAAACGGTCTGATCCAGGTGGGAATTTACTATCAATTTCCTCCTGAAGACGTTGTAGGACTTTGGGATTGGAGAGCAGGTAATAGAAGATGTTTGACATCGCTGTTCCTGTGGTGTCTGACCCTGTAAACCATGTCAGCGTCTTCATTGAGAGTAATTTTGAGGATAATCTGGTTACCAGCCACGATGGCTAACCCGGATTCCAATATGAGGTTTGGCATTGAAGGAACGCCATTTCCAACAACTCCTTCTTCGTCAAGCTTCCGTAAACCAGTATGGTCAATACGTTAAGGAATAGGTGTAGTATTCTCACCAGGTAGTAAAATATATCTTTACATGAAGATCCTTTGGCCTTTCGAGAGAGGACGCTTGCCTTGGCAAAGGCCAAGAAGCGGCGCGAACGGGGGGGTATTATAAAGAGTAATGGTCTGATCCAAGGAATCGTCCCAATTATTTCCCGGGTTCTAATTTTTTTTAAAAAAGAAGTGAAGGGACAAGGATGAAGTGAGACAAACCTGACTCCGAGCCTTGCCGTTTTCATGTAGCCATCAACATCGGAGCCCTGATGTAAGAGTTGGAACGCGCCGCCAAACCTATCAAGGATCACATGAAATGTAAAGCGACTTATGGTGTGGAAAATATTTACGCTAGATCACCCATAAAATCAAATCTGCGTTGAATACGATTGAGAAAAAGACAAGGAAAGTACCACCAGACGACATACGATAGATACGAAATCCATGAGGCAAGATCAATCTCATAACCCTGTCTTTCTGCAAGCGCATCCATGAGTTGACTGATACGTGTGGAAAGCATGTCCTGATAGCTTGATATAGCCCTTGGGTTCATGCTCTTGTCCCATATTTTTCGGCGCTGGGCATGATCTTGTGGATCTCTTAAAGAAATAAGACTGCCCGTTGCTCCTGGAAACTTATCCATATCATATCCTAACATTGAAATGCGTAGATAGTTTAAATTCAGCGTGAACCAATTCAGTGTGAACCACACACGTTCGCCTCTTATGAAAGGCTTAACCCCCATGATCGATGGAAGAGCAGAGGCATCACAGATGTGGACGTGGTTAGGACCTGAAATGCATGGATAAGTACGTAGTAGCTCTATATGTGTGATCTCACCTGTGCGGACATGGGTGCCATAGCGAGCATGAAGGGACATATAGTAACGGTGTTGTTTTCCTGTCTGCGCCAAGTAACAAGCCCAGAGTCTAGTAACTTTGCAAATGACGGGGCCCGGGATAGCGGCCAATGGGTGATACGGAGAGAGACGATAGGCCACGACTGAAGTGATTAAACTTGCCAAGTGGATAGTGTAGGAGCTTAACATTGCTGTGACAGAACTTCTATTTGATGGATAAAGCCACAAAGCAATGGCTGGCGGCCCGAGCATAAAAGCAAAAACCGAAGAAATTCTCCTTGATTCATATTTATTGAAGAGGAGGTGGGAAACCTGGAGAATACTTATCATCAAGACATATAAGCAACTTTTGACGATGAAATACTCACCCCACCACTCACAACGGACATCAAGATGGACATTGCCTGCATTTCATGAACAGTGCTAATGTGAGAAGGGAGAGCCCTTCAAAGGCAGGCAATCACGTCTGCTTCTCGACGCGACTTAATATATAAATTAATATTGGTCCGACCGGCCTTCTCGTAGTTTGTCAGCTAGTTCGCGATATATCCACAGGACTAACAGTCCCAAGGCCACCGTGAGTAAATTATTATATTTGTATTATTATATTTGTATTATTATATTTGTACGTTGTACATGGGAATTTGAATACAAATGTCATATGTAATGTCTCCTGGGCGAGTTTAGAGTTCAGAGTGAATTAGTTCAACCTGCTAAAAACTAGTGACTGGTCGCTTTAAAGGGACTTGAGCTGCCCGGGCCGGGAGCTTCCGACGTCTCCGAGAACCCCAAACGCTGGTCGCGTTCTCTTCATGCGTTTTTGAAAAGCAAATTTTACACGTAATTTGTGCACTATTGCTGGAGATCTGTTCGGAGAGAAGGATGCGAGAAGATATAATACCTCACGATGGCCGAAGGTCGCCCCTGTCGTAAGCTCGTACTTAAGTCGATGTCCACGTCCAATGTCCACGGTCCAATGTCCAACCTTCAAGTTCCCATCCCCGCCCCCTTCCACTTCTTCGACCGACCTATTCGCTTCCTACACTTCTATTCCTCCCAGGAACATCAGCCATCCAAATCCCTGCCGTGGCACAAGTGGCTGCAAACTGCGCATGCACTGTTATGGTCGGGCTGATGAATTGCCATTACACACATTCCGATGAGGCAAGCACACATGAATCATTCCAAGGTTCTCCGGGGTCTTATGTGCTAAAAATGGCCTAAATTGGTACGATGTACAATTTTCAACTATCAAATCATTTCACGATGGCTGACTAATAACCAGTGACAATGAACTTGCTCAACCCGTATTAGTAGTGTAAGGTTGGGGTAGGGCCGAAGTTACTGAGTCCGCGACAAGGAACGTATTTTGTGCATGGGCTTCTGGATTCCGGTGGAAGACTCGGATAGGAACCTATAGGACCCCAAATCAGACGGCCCTGTTCGCAGGAATTTAAGACCAAAAAACTCCACGCCCCACCACCCCACTGCGTACTCCGGCACATGAACCTCGCGGCAAAGATACCTAACGATCATGCCACTAGTCACTGTTCAACTCGTTGAGAATGCGCTGCCTCCAGTTGAAGATACTACTTGCAATATGTCTTGATACTGCGACTCACCATCTATTATGATCAGAGAGCTTGGTATTCACTTGGGCTAACTTGTTTGTGGAGTTCATGAAGGAAGGTGAGTCAATATTCGTTGGCACTCTGAATAACAGGTCCAGCTAATGTGACAAGACGTTGCCGTTCTCAGTCTCTGTGGAGGCGAGCCCAATCTAATGTATTCTTTTTCCCGTGCAATGATTCTTGCATGTGCCCTTGATAGTAAATACTACACGGCGACTAGCGAAGAAGGTCAACTTGTTGGTTTTTGCCTGTGGATGCCCCCGGCAGAAGCTTTCAGCAGGTGAGTTCTGGCTCCCCCACCCTATAGAGCATTTCTGAACAATTTGGAGTGATGTGCAGCGCGGCCTGGATCTTGACGATTTCATGACACGTCTTCCGGACGTAGGGAAAAAATATTATCGTACCACGGTCCACATTTGAGATAATATTTCGCGCACTTCTTTTGACTGACCCCCGTCTGTTCTTGTCAAGTACTTTGCAGAATTTTTGACATTCGTTGCCAAGTCCCTGGGTAAAGCGGATATGGGAATTGTGTTGAATACCCTCCGATTTGATCATATGTTGACGGTTAACGAATTCAGTGGAAATCCGAAAGGATGCCTTCTTTCCTTACCACTTTTACTTGGACAATAAAGTTATACCTTAGGCCGAAAAGGCACTCGAACCCATCGGATTGAGCACTACGACCGAGGATAACATGAGTGAGCGATTTTCCTTTCCTTGCGGAGATCTATAATGTCCATGGCAAGCGCCAAAATATATAGGTCTAGGGAAACGCATGCTGGATAGCAAGGGGAGAATGGCCGTTCTATGTTTTTTCATTAGAACCTCGGAACCCTGTATGACCTGTTATGTTACGCGCCCTCATTGTAATGATCTCATCTAATTTGTAAAAATGCGTTGATCGTTGATCATAAATCTGACTATATATCATAGCCCAGGGGTGTAGGTGGCGTCCGATATTCGGGTGCTCAAATACTAGTCCGATCGGAAGACGCGGTAATGAAGTAACCGAAATCGTAGTATTTTTTTTATCTGTCCCAAGGTCATAAACGGGCGCTTAAGGCGCTAACTTCCGATCGGAAGAAGCGGCAGTAAAGTAGCTGAAATCGTGGGATTTTTTATCAACCCACGCACGCGTCTCACTTAACCTTTATTATTTCCGGACGCTAGGGGGTAAACCCTGTCGGTACCGGGGCTCCGTCGGCACCTCAGCGGATCCACAGGTCCTCTACGAACCTATCGTCATTTTTGTAATGATATCCATAAAATTTTAATCTGTACTACATTATTGGTATGCAAAATAATATAAAAACAAAACATTCCTTCCGTTTTCAGAGGCCCATATCAGGAAAACTAGCATTTGACTCAATGGCAACTTACTGAATGGCAAATTCAGCAGAGGACTCTACTAATTCTGCTTTAATCGGCACTTAAATTGCTTAACCAAAACTTGAATGGAGTATTTAAAGCAAATACAAGTGCATTAAGTGACAAGTAAGTAGGGTCTCCTGTTGATTTCAAACTTATCTGTGCTTATTTCTCTTAAGTGACCATTAAATAAGTTAAGTTGGTGCTGAGTGAAATGCTGGTTTTCCTGCTGCAGAACAATCAAGCACAGGAAAGTATTTTTTTGCCCATATGCGTTGTTAAGCGATGACTGACTGTGACCCTTGTGAGATATCTTTAGCTTGCCCTTCATTTAATGGAAAGGGCATTGTAAACGACTGGTTGGAAATCGAAGCGTGAAAGGCTGGTATATTCAACATAGAGAGAAGATGCAATTTTTTTTCTTTTTACAGCATCTAAATACCTCTGATGTTTAACTAATGTTGAACTCCACAATTCAGGGAAATATTCCAACACACCCCCTGAGCCCAACACCCCATAACAAAATAAAAAAACAGGAGTGTAAGATAGAATGGATCAATAAAATAAATAAGAGAACTTAGAATGTAAATCTGACTGACTGAAGCTTGTTGGTTTTGAATTGCTATTTCTTCTTTTTCCTTCTAGGTATAGCAGTCAAAGAATTGCTGGTAGATTGATGATAAGGGTTTGGCATGGTATCCTTTGCAACCACAAATGCATATTAGGTATTATGACCATCCAGTATTGCAATATTGGCTGCATGATTGAGAATGTGCTGCTTGACTTCCTCTGGCATGTTTGCAACACAAAACTGTGCAATATGATGAGGGTTTCTGTTAAGAATGGGTCAAGCTGAGTTCTTGGTAAAGCTCGCATGAGGTTGTGACAACAAGTGAGGTTTAGAGTAGGGCTTGGCTTCAGCTTATGTGCTGCACCTTCCAGATCTTGTACAATCCCTAATTTCTAAGGGTGAGGTCTGATGGAAGCTTGGGGTAATCTTAGTAGATTTTTGGACTACAGAGCTACTAATTTACATACACATTATATAAGAGATTAGTATTTCAAATAGTCAGGATGAGTCAGAATAAGGTTTGGGTGAGGTGCATTACAAAGATTGTTGCACAAGGCAACAGAAATTACTAGAATAGGAAATTGTATTATGAGCAGAGAATATAAGCAAGTGAATGGAGTGAGGTCTAGAACTAGGCTGAGTAAACAAGGGGACTGTAAGGGCAACCCCTGTTGCACTTATGGAATGTCACACAGTGCTAGCAAGGGGGAAATCCTAAGTTAGAGATTGTCCTATGTACAGTAAAGGGGGTCTCACCTAGCAAGGGGGAAATCCTAAGAGGAAAGCTTAGGGTCCCTTGCTAGTGAGCCATTTGATCTATATACCAATTGTTTGTGTTCTACTTCCTCAACATACCTTACCCTTCTCTTGGGTCTTAAGGTATGCACACTGATTCTATAGATACTGGGCACCTCTGGAGCTGATCCCTCAGGACCCAAACTGAGGTTCAGGCACTTAGCCCTTATAGATATTGCACCAGACCGAGGTACCTCTCCTCAACCTAAGTGACTTGGCCTCCAGTTGAGTGGATCCCTTCTTGGTCCTCCTTGGTCCTCCGCCTCCCTCCTTAGATCTTGGCTCCTGGCTCAGGAACTTTATGGGTAAGTGCCAAACCATTTAGTGGGCCCAAAGGTACCAAAGGTTTAGAAAGTCTTGCCAAAAACCTTGGGTCACTTGGTGCATTCCTGGCTGAGCTGTGTTTGTTTCAGCTCAGGGCTTGAAATGGGTCATCCTCTGACAGGGACTGAGTGAGGTTACTGAAAAAGGTAAAAGCATGACTCAATCATGATGACAGAGTAAGCGGGGATCTCACGATGCAAGATCCTAACAGTTTCCACACCTGTAGCATACTCCTATATGGCTCCTTGTGTTCCCCCAGTAGAAATCCTCATCATTTCCATTGGCTTTCTCTTTTGAACCTGATTTACTAGGTTTTCCTTTGGTGATCAATGCTAATTTTCCATATTCCTTCTTCACTGCCATTTCCACCCCTGTCTCTTCATACAGTTTGAGGACTGAGGCAATCTCATCAATGGTGGGAGTCAATGTCTGCAGCATAAAGCATAAGCACCATGCAAATTAGCTGGTGTGATGGTTATCCCTCAGCTTGACCTCCAAGGATTACTGCTACACCAGGTGGGCTTTCTATGTATCTATCACTAGTAAACCTTGCATAGACTGAGGATTACCACTACACCAGGTGGATTAGTCTCAATCAGCTCATAATATTTGGAGTATCTTGTAACTGTGGCCTTGTCAAAGTATCACCCTCACAGAAGCTCAAGCCCCCCAAAGACAACTCCACATTACTCTTTTACCAATTTCCCACCTTCACATCATATCAGGCCAAATTTCAGAGCCATATTGGGATTCCCTGGGTGAAAATAGGATCTTCTTCAGAAACCTGCTTGCCACCAAAGCAGACCAACTTCAACTTTTCAACACCAGAATGAGGTCCTTCTAGACCAACTGAGTGGCATCCAGAACAATCTAGCTGATGCTGCTTCAGCTGATGCAATTGCCATAACACAATACTTGGCTGTTCATGCCCCTTTACCCAGCCCCCCCTCTTATTGCTCCATCAATGTGGCTGATCATCATAATTTTCCTGTTCTCTTTTCTATTACTTGTTATTTGGGCTCCACTACTCTGCCAGACTACATGTACAGTTATTAGGTAATTAGTTAAAGCTCAATCTTGAGCTGGTCAATACACTAACAAGCTTCATTGCTCAATCTCTTCTCCACTCTGTAACACTGAGACTTTTGTCATTGCTGACATTAGCTCAAGACTCCCATACTCCTACAACACATCTGACACATCCCTACAACACTTTCATGGATGTCAAACTCCTACAACAGATCCTAAATGGCCTACAACAAAACAATGCAGACTTGACTGCAATGGTCAATAGCCAAACACACCAATTCAACCAACAACTGGCTGCACTACAAGTATCCCAGTCAGCATCTACAACCAACCAAGAGAGGCAAAATTGCAAGGCCAGAACCATTTGATGGCTCAGCAGAGAAGATTGATGTTTTCTATGTGAGCTATACCTGAACTTTGAAGATGAGGCATTGTACTTCCAGGTGGATCACATGGGAAAAATCTGCTTTGCCTTGTCCTATATGAAGGTGAAGTTTGCAGCTCAGTGGGCAAGTTGTATCACAGGGGAACTAGAAGTGGGGACATGCAGCTACCAGAGTTAGGAGGAATTTTGTACAGAGCTATTGGTGACATTCCATGACCCAAACAAAAAGGAGATGGCTCAATGGAGGCTGGAGCAACTAAAGCAAGGAGGGAAGCTGGTAGAAGAGTTTTTTTGTGGAGTTTGAGGAACACTGGTCACAGGCAGGATATAATGATGAAGGATATGTCACTCTGCTCAAGAAAAACAAGTGGCGGAATGGATCTATGCACTGGAAACCATCCCAACAACATACAACCAGTGAAAGTCATATGCCCTCCATTTTGATAGCCACCTGTGCGAATACCAAGCAATGAGGAAGGGGACCATAGAACCTAAGGTGTAACCGATCCCTAGAAGCCAGAAAATGGCATATACTCTACAAGATCAAACTGTTCCTCAGCCATTCACCCCCCAATCTGCACAGGGAGCACAACCCATGGAGGTTGACCAGACTTGAGAGAAGCCAGTAAGAATGGTAACATACTTTAACTGCAGAGAGCAAGGGCACATAGCACAAAACTGCCCCAAACCCCAAGGCATGCAGAAGGTTAGAGCAACAATAGATGGATGGCAAAAGAAGAGAGGAAGGAGATGCTGGAGATGTTGAAAAAGGAGGATTTTCAGGAGGGGCAGGAGTGAAAAGGACATCCTCCTCACCCTGGGCATCTGTAAACTACTTCACACCACTGGCAGTCAAAGAAAGTACTGAACCTGAACCTGAAACCATCCCAGAGCAATCCTTGAAAGTTGAAAAGGAGGGAGAGTAGGAGAGAAAAGAGAGGGTGGTGATAATGAAAGAGGAAGAAAGGCCTAAAGAGGGAACAGCGGAGTGGGTGCTGTGGAAGATGCACCAAAATGACAAGTCAGAATAGGAAGTACTGAGACAATGGATGCATTGAGGAAGGAGAGCAGAAGTGATGTCAGAGGTGGTGGAAGACATACAAAGGATGAGGAGGGAGGAAGGCATGGAAGCAGTCAAGGAGTTGAGGGGAAGGAAGCAGTGGATCAGATGAATCAATCAGTCATTGGTGATGATACTCACCACCATTGAAACACTGACAGACAAAAGAGGTTTCACAATCGAAGGACTTCTGGACTGTGGGGAAATGGGGTGTTATATTGATGAAGGCTTTGCAAAAGCAAAATGTTTGCCAATGGAACAACTCCCAAGACCCCTATCCATCTACAATGTGGATGGAACCCACAATGAAGGGGGGACCATTCACTCACACAGTGACCCTCAGAATCAAGAGAAAGGATCTCTCTGAAGTCTTCCAATTTGCAGTCACTAATACTGGAAAGATGGATATCATTGTGGGCTTCAACTGGCTTCAGAAACACAACCCAAATGTCAACTGGAAGACAGGAGAAATGACATTTGACTGGTGTCTGTTGGAATATGGAATGTCAAGGACGGGTGTAGTGGAAGAAGATGCAGAAGAAGAAGAGGGAGAACTAGAGGAGGGAGACCATATATTTGTGACCCAAATATATGTGGATGAGAAGGAAGAACATGTGGTGAGCACACACTCTCAGAAACTAGCAGAGGAGGCACAAAGGAGAGAAGGAAGAAGATGGTGGAAGAAATGGTGCCAGCACACTACTTGGAGAAATTTAGGGAAGTCTTCACAAAGGATGGGTTTGACAACAACCTCCCCCAATGATGATGATGGGATCATGCCATCAAGCTAAAGCCAGGGGCCAAACCATTCTCTAGCAAGGTATACCCACTCATTCTGGAGGAAAAGAAACAGCTGGATGAGTTCCTGGAAGAAAACCTAAAGTCAAGAAAGATCCAACCATCCAAATCTCCCATTGCATCACCATTCTTCTTCACCAAAAAGAAAGATGGGAGCTTGAGACCAGTGCATGACTACTGATGGCTAAATGCAATAACAATCAAGAACCACTACCTGCTACTACTAATATCTGAGGTGATCCACAAATTACACTGAGCATGCATCTTCACCAAGCTGGACATCAGATGGGGGTACAACAATGTCCAAGTCAAGGAAGGGGACAAGTATAAAATAGCCTTCATCACCAACCAAGGACCCTTTGAACCACTAGTCATGTTCTTTGGGTTGACCAATTCTCCTGCAATGTTCCAGATGATGATGAATGAGATCTTCCATGAATTGATAAATGAGGGATGTGTCAGCACCTACATAGATGACATCATGATCTACTTGACAGACTTAGAAGAACACAGAAGTACTGTCAAGTGTGTGCTGGCCTACTACAAGAACATGATTTTTACCTCAAACTTGAGAAGTGCAAGTTTGAGAAGGAGAAGGAGGAATATTTGGGATTAGTGGTGAGTGAGGGGAAGGTGGAGATGGACCTGGTGAAAGTGGAAGGAGTGAGCAGGTGGCCAGTCCCCAAGACAAAGAAAAATTGCAACAGTTCTTGGGCTTTGTCAACTTCTACTGTCACTTCATCCAAGGCTTTGCAAACATTGCCATGACACTGTATGAACTGACAGGTAATAAGGCATGGAACTGGGGATTGGAACAGTTGAAAAGCTTCTAAGTACTCAAGGTGATGAGGACCTGTTCCAAGTGGAACCAGACAGTTCAGACTTTGCCAGTGGTGCAATTCTGTTGCAGATGCAACAAGGAACCTGGAACCCAGTGGCCTACATGTCCAAAGTGCTCAATGATGTGGAAAGGAATTATGATATACACAATAAGGAGATGCTGGCTATCATGCAGGCTCTAGGAGAGTGGAGGCACTATCTATAGGGGACAAGGCAGCCATTTGAGATATGGATGGACCACAAGAACCTGAAGGCAAGGAAGCTGAACTTCTAACAGGCCAGATGGTCACTTGAATTGGCAGACTATGATTTTGTCCTGAAGCACTGATTGGGCCAACTCAATAAGAAGGCCAACCTCTTCTAGAGATGCAATGATCACAAACAGGGAGTGGAAGAAGACAACACAGGAGTCATGGTATTGAAGCAAGAGTTTTTCCAAGCAATGAGGGGAGAGATTAGAGAAGATCTGACAGAGGTAGATATGATGGAATTTATGAATTGGGTGGCTTGGACAGCATTTTCAAGCATCCCAGAGCTGATTTGATGGATAATTGACTGTTTATCATAAGGGGAAAGCTTGGAAGGACAGTCACCAGGATGATTTTCCTTATCCCCCTCTACCTCCCTACAGATCCTGCCAATAGTACCCTTCCCCAGCCAGTCCTAGCTTGAATTTGACAATGGGAATACCTCTCATTGAGGAGAGAAACAACAGAAGAATGCTTTTCAGCAGAGATGGATTTCATAGTGGTAGTAAGTGTAATTAAGAGTGGTTTTGGGGTGTGGGATGGCTTCTAATTGAAGAATGGTACTTTGGGAATCGAGTGTGGTTCTAATCTAATGATATATGCTGTGTGGCAGCTGTGTAACGGCCTGGGGATCTTCTGTGGTCTATATGGCCTTTTAGCACCTACACCAAGAGGTCGGCTCCGGTATCTGTGTGAGAATGTAAATTCAATAACAAATCTGTTATTGATCCTGTGTGCTCAAAACTTTGTGAGACACTTCTGAAAGTAACTGATAACCTCTCTGAATTTATTCAGGTCTCGAACAATGAGCCTTTGGTGGGAAACGTGGTTTTGATGTAAGCAAAGTGCTGGTGAAGCCAAGGAGTGATTATTGCTTAGAGGGCAAGAAGAACTAATTTATTTACTATGTCCTAAGCTAGTTCTTATACAAAGTTGCAGTTATAATGTGTTATGAGCGAAAGAAAAAAAATAATACTCCTTTGGGATAGATGCATTGAGGTCCTGTGCTATACGTATCACTGCATCACATATTTTGCTCCCCGTTTCTGATCAGTAACCTCTGAAAATGCTTGAGGCTTCTTTTTGGTATGTATTCTTGTTGTTCCAATTGTTCCATTGAGTCCTGGGTGATAGATAGCCAACATGTTCTAGTATATCATGTGAAATTTTCAGAACTTTTGCTGATGTCATTCCTTCACAAAATATCAATCTTTCTAAAATGCACAAACATTGGGGCAGTTTTTTGACCCACTGTACAGTGTGGAGAGATTTTGGACTCCCAGAGGTGGTGATCAGCAACAGGGGTTCTCAATTCATATCAAAGTTCACAATAGACCTGTACCAACTACTGGGGATAAAGATGAACCCTTCAATGGCCTATCACCCCCAGATGGATGAACAGACAGAATGTATCAACCAAGAAGTAGAGCGGTATCTGTGGCTATTTGTCAACCATTGACAAGATGACTAGGTAGAATGGTTGCTGTTGGCAGAATTCAGCTACAATGATAAGATCCAGATGTCAACAGGGTATTCTCCATTCTACCTAAACTATGGACAGCATCCAAGAAAGTCCACAGAACCCTGATGGGAGATAGAGACTGAGGTGGCAGATATGCTTGAGAGAAGGATGAAGAAGATAAGAGAGGAAGCAGTAGCAGCACTAAAGAAAACAGCATCAGATATGAAGAAGTATGATGACAAAGGGAGGCAAGATGTACCACAATATCAGGTGGGAGACAAGGTGTACCTGGAAGGCTTCAATGTCACTACTGACCAACCCTCAAAGAGGCCGGAGGATAGGCATTATGGTCCATTCCCAATTGTGGCAAAACTGGGAGAGCATACCTACAAGCTGTGTCTGCCCCCTACTTGGAGAAACATCCATTGTTTAATACAGTCCTCCTATGCCCTACCCAAACACCAACATCCTCCATACCATAAAAGCTAGCATCTCCACCACCAGTAATGACACCAAAAGGAGTTGAATATGAAGTTGAAGAAGTCCTAG
>QFEC01074248.1:0-17469 GCA_003316585.1 Gomphus bonarii | reverse complement strand
TTGCTCATTTCCCTTTTCCGCTCCCAAGTATTGAAGCTCTTGTTGTTGCTGACATAACCTCACCAAGGAAGGGGAGCAGTGGAAATGGGGAGAGAAGGAAGAAATGGTGCTCCAGAAACTAAAAGGACTGATTATGAAGGCCCCAGTCTTGGCTTTCCCAGATGACTCCCAGACATACCAAGTAGAAGCAGATGCCTCAGACTTTATGATGGGAGCCACTATCTCACAGCTGTCACCAGAGGATGGAAAATGGCACCTGATTGCCTTCTCCTCCAAGAGTCTGAGTCTGGTAGAGAGGAACTATGAGATCCATGACAAAGAAATGCTAGCCATCATCCAAGCCTTGGAAGAATGGTGGCATTTCTTAGAAGGGACACAACTCCAGTTCAAAATCTGGATGGACCACAAGAACCTGGAGTACTTTCAGACTTCAAAAAAGCTAAACCAAAGGCAAGCCTGATGGTCCTCTACCTGTCCCACTTTGAGTTCACACTCCACCACCGACCAGGCCAGAGTATGGGTAAGGCAGATGCTCTCTCAAGGAGGCCTGACCATGGATCAGGAGCAGAGGATAATGAGAATATGACCCTCCTACAGCCAGAGCTATTCACAATTTGAGCTCTCAAAGGGATTACAGCAGTGGGAGAAGAATGGGATCTCCTTGAGAATTTCAGAGCAAAACTCTGGACCTCTGGACCGGAAGACCCTGTAGCCAAAGCCATCACTGAACTCCAGAGAGGGCATGCCACATCTGTATGGTCTGTGGAGTGGGAAAAACAGGATGGCCTCCTCCAATTCTGAGGGAGAATCTACATCCCTAATGACCCCAACCTACAAAGGCACATTGTGTCCCAGCACCATAACACATGAGTGGCTGGGCATGCAGGAAGGTGGAAAACACTAGAGCTGGTGTCCCAGAATTACTGGTGGGCACAAATGTCATGATATGTGAGACAGTATGTGAAGACATGTGACTCCTGCATTTGGACAAAAATCCAGAGGCAACCTCCAGTAGGAGAGCTTGAACCGCTACCAATCCCTGAACTCTGGTGGGACACGATCAGTGTGGACTTCATAGTAGAACTCCCAGAAGCTCATGGACATGATGCAGTCATGAATGTGGTAGATTCTGTAAGCAAAAGAGCACACTTCCTCCCCACAAACACAACCATCACAGCCCTAGGAGCGGCATGGCTCTATCTGATGCATGTGTGGAAGTTGCATGGACTTCCAAAACAGGTAGGCTTGGACCACAGACCTCAGTTCATTTTGGAGTTTACACATGAGCTTTACCAGCTCCTTGGAATCAAGCTGGCAGCAACAACAGCCTATCACCCCCAAGGGGATGGACAGGCTGAACATGTCAACCAGGAGTTGGAGCAGTACCTCTGGGTGTTTGTCAATGAGCATCAGGATGACTGGGATGAACTCCTACCATTAGCAGAGTTCTAGTACAACAACCATGTCCACTCAGCCACACAGCAAACCCCATTCATGCTAGACACAGGATGACATCCATGAATGGGCTTTGAACCATCCCAGCCAGAGTCACGTACAGAAACAGTGAATGAGTTCAAAGACCAAATGGAGAAGTCACTGGAGGAAGCCAGGTCTACACTTGCAAAGGCAAAGGATGACATGGCTCAGTACTACAACCAACACTGAACTCCAGTGCTAGAGTACCAGGTTGGAGATAAAGTGTTCCTTGATGCCTTGGATATCCGGACGAGCCAGCCCTCACAGAAACTGAGCTACCGGTACCTCAGACCCTACACCATCCAACAGAAGGTGGGGAAACATGCATACAGACTCAAACTGCCACTCTCCCTGTCTCGACTCCACCCTGTCTTTAATGTGGTCAAACTCCTCCCAACCCTGGAAAATCCAATTCCAGGTTGGAAGTCTGAACCACCTCCACCACCAGAGTTAGTGGATGGGGAAGAGCACTATGTGGTAGAAAAAGTACTAGACAACCGACTAATGAGAGGACAACTCTACTTCCCAGTAAAATGGGAAGGTTATGGCTATGAGGAGAACACATGGGTGAAGGAGGGGGACATGGCTGCACCAGCCAAAATACAGGAGTTTTATCAGCTGCATCTGGGTGCACCTTGGAGGATTCAGTCAGTAGCCTTTAACTCCCTGATAGCACGTGCTATGAGGACACAGCACTCTAGAAAGGGGGGTGATGTCAGGGGATGACCCTTTCAAACTCCGGTTCAACTCCAGGATCTCCTATTTAAACTCCGCTCGATCCATCACATCCGGAATGTCCATCACCTCCAGAATGTTTGTCACCTCTGGAATGTCTGTCACCTTCATGATATCCGTTGCCCCATAACTTGACACTCTATAATGGAGGACAGGGGCCCAGAGCCAGGTACCTGGGCTTCAGACTTGGTACTAGGAGGTAGGCTCAGGTAACCCCAGATGGGTGCTTACAAGGTAAAGGGTATATATAGAGAGAGACTCCCTAGCAGTGGAATCCTTAGACTTTCCTCTTAGGATTTCCTCTGCTTAGCTCTGCGAGATACCTCCAGAATAACTAAGGGAGTTGCCCTTATAGTAGTCCTTATGAGCCAAAGCAAGCTGTCTTTCTTTTTGATGAAGAACACCAGGGATGCCATCAGGGATTTGGATGGCTGGATACTTCCCATGTCCAGATTCTCTTGGATGAAGATGTTGAGCTCAGCTTGTTCCAACAGAGACATTGGGTACACCCTGCAGTTGACAGGGCTTGAGCCTGGTTTGAGTTCAATGGCATGATCCCAGATCCTTCACTTGGGGAGCTCATCAAAAGACTCTTTTGCAAACACACTCTCAAAATATTGGAGGTAATCCAGGATTTCAGCCTTGGCTTGGGCATTCTTGTAATGTGCCTCTGCAAGGTTGTTTGCATAGCTCAGATGAGTTTGGGTTTGGGTGGCAACATCGCACACATCAGCCTGTCTCCTTCCTCTAGCTCATCCCAGGACCCCTCTGGTCTCTCATCACCTCTCTCCTTCATCCCTCATTTGTCCTCCCCTCAGGTAGTGCTGGAAACAGGCCTGTTCAGCACATCCAGATCTGTCACTCAGTCCTTCAGACCTCTTTCTGCTCTTCCCAAATCTCAGTTTGGCAGGTGTGGGACTTAGTGAAATATTGGCTTATCTTGACTTTGTGAGTCTGCCAGTCAATCTCAGGATTGTGTTCCTCTAGCCAGGTGAACCCCAGGATGAGGTCCTGCTTTCCCAAGTTGGTGACCACAAAGGTGATACATTCTGTATGCCCATCTACCTGCAGGATTACATCCACAATCTCCTGGATTGATCCTGCCTCATTGGGGAGCCATCCACATTGTAGACTGGGATTTGTTTCTGAAGCTTCTGAGTGGTAAGACAGTGGCATTCTATTGTATGTAGGCTTGGGCTGGACATGTCAGCCAGTGCTAGTAACTCAGGCAACAGTTCCAAATGCTCTTCCACACTCATAGTCCAGATGTCAAGTGACAGGGGGCACTCTCAAGTGTAGTGACCCAGCTTCTTGCATTGGAGGCAGATTCCTGGTGGTGTGATTCAGGCTTGGGCTTGGTCAATGTCCATTAGGACCAGGCCATCCTTTGGTGTTGTGAGGATGGATGGTGTGGCTTGCTGAAAGGTAGCCAAAGCTTGGGGGTTTACCCATGTCATTTTTAGGGGAATAGTGGAAGGCTGAGATGTTATGCATGAGCTGGCTCAGTTGGCTTCCATAAACACATCATTTGCCTCTCAGTTCCTTGTAACCCTCCTTGTTGCCTCATACCATCCCTCTGGATTATCAAAGTATAGGGCTGCACTCCCAAGTAAGGCCACCCTGGTCTGTGTGCCCAGTTCAAGGCCCTTACAGAATTTGATCATAGTTATTTCTCTGCCAGATCTATCAGCTCCATGAACCAATCAATGTATTCTTCCACCAAGTCTTTACCCTGGTACCAGCCCACCCCATCACATGATGGCTGAGAGCTGTTCATTCCTCAGGCAGAAGGGGTTCATGAAGTCAGTCTCAAGGGCATTCCAGTCCAAGTAGTGGGGTTTCCCAGACCTCTCACTTCAGAGGACCTTATTTTCAAACTGAGCTGCTCAGTCTACCTTGAAGAAGGAGAGGGCCCAGTGGATGCAAGCTTGGTCATTTGGGAAGTGGTCACCACAGATCATGAAGTAGATACTGCAGGAGTTGAGGAACACTTGGCCTTGGTCTTGGTGACCATCAAAGTCTGAGGGGAATGCTGGTCTGACTTGGGAGGTTACTGAGGGTGTGGGGTTTGGGACATTCAGGGTGTTAGGGGACAGCCTCCTGATCCCTTAGGGTCATTCTTTTCCCTCTATATCCTTTGTTTTCTATCCTCCTCCCCTTATTAATTTCTTAGTCCCATCCTCACCCATCCTTATTTCATGGATAGTGACATTACTTACTTGTGTCATAGTCACTAGCTATATAGTTGGCTGCTTAGGTAAGGGATCCTCACCTCATTCTCTTTTGGATCCCCTTACCAGGTATGTGTTCATAGTGTATTTAGTTTGTCTTTTCCATATATATTTACTTTCAGATCCCCTTACCAGTGTCTGATAGCATCTGTGGGTAGGCCTGTAGTTAGAGTCCCTGGGTCAGGCCTAGGGTAGAAAGACAGGGATGTGGCAGTATCCTGCTGTCTTAGCTCCCAGCTGTTGCCTGAGTCAGTACCTGAGTAGGTTTCCCTTACACAGGGTACACACACTTGTCATCAGGTCATCTTTGGGATCAAGGAAAACTCTCTCTCTCTCTTCATTCTGTTTCACATCTAGTTTCTGCATTATTGCCCCTAAGGCATTACTGATTTTGGCATTAGCCATTCAGTTTGCTGCCAACTCTTGTTCTAGCTGCTAGAAGTGCTCCTTTGCATCCATCTTAGGGTAAAAACTTGGTAGTGTGTGCATTGCCAGGGCTTTGGCAGTGATAGAGGAGGGGGAGTCCAGTGTTACATAAGCAAGTGAGGTGAAGCTATCTGAGTTGCTTTTGTTCAGACCAAAGCCACCTATGGTCATATGGTAACACAACTCCCAGTCCTTATTGGGCAAGGTTTTCCTAATGTAAGGGTAACCCCTGTAGTGCTGCTGAACTTAGTTGCCAAAGTCATGTGGTGCTAGCAAGGGGGAAATCCTAAACTGTGTACATAGAGAAGGGGGTCTCACCTAGCAAGGGGGAAATCCTAAGAGGAAAACCTAGGATCCCTTGCTAGTGAGTTATGCAACCTATATACTGTTATAATATATTCATGTTTCTCACAGTATATACAACAAGTCCAGAAGACCACAAACATAGATAGCTAGAAAGAACACAGACTCACCCATCTAGTATATGCACCCAGAACTCAAGTAGATATAGATACACACAATCCCCAAAAGGAATCAAGTCGATAGTTTCATCCCCCATAGATACAGACCACTTTAGATGCTACATGGTTATGGTACTTTGACCCTGGGGCAGAAAGGTGCCTGGGTGGCTAGGGGACGGAAGGAATGGAAGGGTCACACAGGACCAACCCTGGAGAATAAGAACAGTGGTAGTGGCAGAAATAAGAAGGAAGGAAGGAAGAAATGATATACAAGAAGACCAGAGGAATTAGGAGCTGAGACAGGAGAGAGAGGGGCGCATATATGCAGTCACAGGCACCAGCTGCTCCATTGGAACTGACAGACACAACCCAGACTCAATGGAACTGAAGGAATAACAAGCACACATAGCAAAGAGAAGCCTCAAGTATTTTCAAGGGATACCAATTGGAAATGAGGCCAGGAATATGCAATGCAGCGATATGTATAGCATGGAGTGTCGACACATCTATCCCAAAGCAGACGTTTTCATTTTCTCACTCATAGCATGTCAAAACATAAATTCTGTATAAGTAGTACCATAGGATATGAACAACAAGTCAGTTCTTCTTGTCCATAAAGCAGAATCACTCCTTGTCTTCACAGGCGCTTTGTTTACATCAAAATCACAATTCCCACCAAAGGCTCATCATTTGAGACCTGAATAAATTCAGAGAAGTTCCTTATTATCATCAGAAGTGTCTCACAATGTTTTGAGTACACAGGTTTCATAATCAGTTTATTATCAATTTTACTTTCACCAACAGATCCCAGAGCTGACTTCCCAGTACAGGTGCTAAAGGGCTGTATTCACCAATACAGGTCCCCAGATAGATACAGACAAATTCCACAGCATACATCCCCAGACAAATATTTCACCCAACTCTCTAGTTATCATCCTTAGCTAGGGAACCACCCACCACTTCTGAAACACTCTTAATTACATATACTTGTTGTCTGCTCCCTGCTTCCTCAGCATACCTTACCCCTTGTTTGGGACTGAAGGTATGCTGACCCCATGATCCATATATGGCACTACAGTGCTCAGGCCAGTGCCTCAGCTGTTTGGTTCAGGGCACCTCATGCCTGGACCAAGAGATCATTCCTTCACTCTTCACTTGAATACATGGCTTGACTTGGTGATCATTGGTACAGGCAGATCAGCTCAGGATTGGTTCAGGATTTGAAATGGGTGGTCCCCTGATACTATCCTGGTTTCTTATTCCTGCTCTCATTTAATATTTAAGTGTGATTCTGTTCATGTATGTACTTCAGTCAGAAATCAACTTAAGCTCCATGTTCCCTTCTGTACAAGGCCATTCACTTGGTCCTGAATAAATTTGGCTACTGACCAAACCTCCCAGTAATATAACCAGAATGTACCTGAGTGGGTGCAACACATAAGTTGAAGCCAAGTCACATCAGTGTTGAGAATGTTGGTGGCTAGATTACTTGACTGATGACTAGGCAAGAATGGTGGTATTGGAATAAGAACTAGTATTTTTATCGAACTGAGAATGTATACTACATACTATGGTAGATAGTGGTTTGACCATCTAGTTACAAATCAAAACCAATTCATGGCTAGGTTCTGTGAACAATTGCAATTACAGTGATGCATGTGACACCAATGACATGTAGGGTCACACATGACACATGAGTGGTATATGTACAATGCAGGTGAGGCATGGAGATGGCAAGGATTGTGTGAGTGATACATGGAAAAGGGTCAGCAGCCACTGGATATTTACAACAGTCAGAACCTTGGTTCATTGGCCCAAACCAAATCTCAGTAACATCTGTTTTCAGGTTAAGCTAATTATGGCTTTAACAATTTCACTGAAAATACACCAACAGACCTGAGAGTTACACTCAAGGCTCCCAAACTTCCAGGCCCTCTGAATAACTGGGCACTTACCTATGAAGTTCTGAAGTCAGATACCAAAGCTTGAGGTCAGGAACCAAGGACTGAGAAGGGCTGAGGAGAGATAAAATAGACCTGAGACCAAGCTCACTCAGACTAAGAGAAGGCACCTTGGTTTGGGAAGACATTCCTTGGGCCAAGTGCCTGAACCTTAGCTCAGGTCCTGGGAAGTTGGCTCAGGTCCCAGGAAGTTAGCTTCAGGGATACCAGGTATATATAGAGTAGGTTTGGATACCTTCAGGCCCAGGGGAAGGGCAAGGTATGTTGAGGGAGGAGGATACAGACAATAGGTATAAAGGTCAGATGGCTTACTAACAAGGAATTCTCAGGTTTCCTCTTAGAATTCCCCCCTTGTTAGGTAAGTGTGAGGGTGATGCTTTGACAAGGCTACAATTACAAGATACTCCAATTATTATGAGCTGATTGAGACTAATCCACCTGGTGAAGTGGTAATCCTCAGTTTGTACAAGGTTTACCAGCAACAGATACATAGAAAGCCCACCTAGTATAGTGGTAGTCCTTAGAGATCAAGCTGTGGGGTAACCATCACACCAGTAACAACCCTATACCCTGCTCTGGTGCTTGTTAAGTAATTGTAAGATATAAGGTGTGGGAGTGTAAATAAGGAGAAACAAGATGAAACCCAAGCTGAACCCTGACATCACCCCCTCTCAATGCACAGCATCTCAATGTGGAGTTTTGTCAAGATTGTTAGTGGAAACACCCACTGACATATCTTGTCAATCCACTCCAGAATGAAGAGCAGGTGGAGGTTGGGTTCAATTCAATATTTACCCTGGGGTACAGCAGGAGGGTAAAATTGATAACAGGGTTAACATTGTTGAGGGTTTGGAATAATACCTCTTGCACATACTCCACCGCAATGTTGTGAGACCTCTTCCCAGTGAATCCCTCAAATGTGCAGGGGATTACGTCTCTGCCTAGGAATGATGGGTCTCTAGCCTTGTAGGACTGATGAGTGGTAGGCTTCTTCCACCAGGGAAGGGATAGAATGGGTTTGGGTTTGGCTGGGAGTTTAAGATTTTTCAATTTGTCTAACATCTCCTGGTTTAAAACACCAGTGTGATGACAGAGGGTAGGATTCAAGGGGGATGAGACTCTACTGGCTAGACTGGCTTGATATACTGTAGTAGTGGTGAGCATGACTGTTATTGGAGTGAATGGAGAGAAGGTTGATGGTGGGTGTTCATATAAGTGTTAAGTGGAATGAATAAGGTGTCAGGTGGAACTTTGCTTATTCTTTGAAGGGTTGAGTGTCATGTGTTAGGTTCCTTCCTTCTGTTCAATCAAAAAGATGCCATTTGGAAGTTTCTGTGAAGTTCTCTAGGGTTCAAAAGGGGAGGGTGGTATATAGAGCAGCTAATATATGCTGTGGGGCTTTGGGGTTTTTCTAATGAAACTCCTGGATAGGTTGCTTCGCTCCAGAAACATCCTTCACAGGTAGCCAGAGGTTATCTGCAGCTCTGTAACCCTTCCAGTGCACTAAGTACTCCAGTTGTCCTCAGTGAACCCTGCTGGCTAGGATCCTCTTGACTTCATACTTGGGGACTCCATCTTGGATAACAGGAGGAGGAGGGTTGAACATGTCATTCTTGGATTGGATCCTCTTGGTAGGGATGTAGGAGGTTGACAGAGAAGATGGGGTGGGTGTGACTATAGGATGGTGGAAGTTGGAGGCCATAGTCATTCTGTGATACAACCTTGTTCACTACATAAGGGCCCAACCATTTATGAACTAGCTTTTTCATTGGGAAAGTGGTTGTAATGTTTTGTGATTAGCCAGACCTTATCACCAATTTTGTATGTTGGGGTAGTCTGATAGTGTAGGTCATAGAATCATGCTATGTCATCTGCAGCCTTTGACAGGGCAGAGTGTGCTTCATTAGTGGCCATCTTCATACAAGTGGTGAATTCATCCAATGCTTACAATCAGATTTCTCAGGTTGGTTCTAGTCCAAGTCTTGGATGCTGATCACTGTCAAGCATGAAGGGGATGGTCTGTGTTGCAGAGTGGATCCAATTGTTACAGTATATGCAAATTCAGCAAGAGAGATTCATTCTAACCAGTCATCTTAACATTGATTAACAAAGAGTCAGGTATTTCTCAATTTCCTGATTGACCCATTCTGTTTGGCCATCAGACTGTGGGTGATAGGCTGTGGTGGCAGCAATCTTGATACCTAAGAGCTTATTTAGTTCTTGCATCAATTGGGAGACAAATGTAGAGTGCATATATGCACTATACCACCTCTGACAGGTTCAAACTTAATATTTTTGTATTTTTATGGTCAAAACCCTCAAGAACAATTCATTATATGTATGCTGTAATATTTTTCTGAATTTTTGGGTATTTTTCCTATCATTTGTGGCTGAGATCTCACTTTATTTTGTGTACACTATCAGGCATGGCACCCAAAATTGCCTCCACCTTGAGACTACGCACATGACCCAAGAGTTTGGCAGGAGCTGCCTGAGCAATCACTCAGTTGCTCGTGTATTAGATGGGTGCCTGGCGAGCGCTAAAGGGCTGGTTCAAGCATATATGCAGGTGAGACCTCTCCCCCATATTCCTCCCCTCCTCAGTGTCAACTACCACTGAGGAGGTGAGCATTCCATCTAGTGGTAATGTATTTGTAGCTAAATTCACGTGATTTCTTTTTCTATAGTGTTTTTAATAGGTAGACACAAAATATATTGTAGTGTCAATCACCACTGAGGAGTGTTTTTAATAGATCTACTAGATAATCCTGCACCTTACTGTGAACACAGTTGCTTAATCCCTTCAACAAATTGGGTGCCATGGTTACTGATGACTTCCTCTGATAGTCCATGGAACTTTCAAACATGGTCACAGAAAAGTCTGGCAATTCCTACTGAGTTTACATCAGATGTGGTGGGGATGATATGTGTATGCTTTGAGAGGTAACAAGAAGAGCATTGTAGCCATGACTGGTGGGTAATTCTGTGATAAGATCAACAGTGATAACCTGCCATCTGTGGTCTGGAATATGATTGGGAAGAAGTTTGCCAATGGGGGAGGCTGTTCAGAATGGGTTGAGCTGAGTTCTTGGTTAAAGCTTGCACAAGGTTGTGACAACGAGCGAGGTTTGGGGTAGGGCTTGGCTTTAGCTTATGTGCTGCACCTTCCAGATCTCATACAATCCCTAATTTCTGAGGTGAGGTCTGATGGAAGCTCAGGGTAATCTTAGTCGATTTTTTGACTACAGAACTACTAATTTACATACACATTATATACAAGATTAGTATTTCAAATAGTCAGGATGATTTCAAATCAAAAGAACAAAGGGGTTTCCAGAATGGGAATTAAAACAAAGGTGAGGTGAAACATGGATGAGTAAGGATAAGGTTTGGGTGAGGTGTGTTACAAAGATTATTGCACAAGGCAATGGAAATTACTAGAATAGGAAAATATATCATGAGTGGAGAAACTAAGTGAATAAACAGAGTGAGGTTTAGAACTAGGTTGAGTAAACAAAGGGACTGAGTGGGGTTACTTGAAAAGGTAAAAGGATGACTCAATCATAATGACAGAGTAGGCGGGGATCTCGCGAGGTAAGATCCTAACAGAGGCAGGAAAGATTTTGGTCCTTTTGCAGAGGTTGCATGCCTTTACATATTTGGAAATGTACCATCCCATGCCAGGTCACCAATAGTTCCAAGACACAAGTTCAGTTGTTGTCTTCCAGCAACAGGATGTCCAGTGGTGCTTGCAACATGGTTTCCCTTGACAATGTTGTACCATAGTTTGGAGTGAAGAGGGACATACACCTTGCCATGGTAAAGAATAAGACCATTCTCTTCTGTCCATTCTTCTCCTCAGAGAATTCCAGAGGACCTAAGTTCTTTGAGAGCCTTTACAACCTTCTCATCCCAGTCTGTGCAGTCCCTGACTCTGTCAATAAATTTGTCAGCCTTGTCATTGACCAGTTGTGTACCTGTGGCATTAACATGGAACATGTTAGGTTGGAGTAGAATTTGGTTTTGATTATCTTCCTCCCCTCACTTATGATCTACCCATCTTGAGAGCACATCAGGTTTAGTTGAATGGTGAACAGGATGGTAGATCAATCAAAATGAGAGAGGTAGAGTGACCAGCAAGCTTGGTGGCAATTTAGATTCTGTGCAAAGCAAAAGTAGGTAAGGTTTTGATGGTCATTGAGGATCTCAATTTTGTACTTGGTTCCTTCTAGGATATGACACCATTCTTCTAAACCACAGATAATAGAGAGTAATCCCTTGTAATAAATAGCATAGTTGTGCTCTGTGTCCAAAAGACTCTTTGAGACAAAACTAATAGGTCTCCACTTTCCATTGTCACAGAGTTGAGACAGTACAGCACCCATTGCATATGCTGAGGCATCTGTTTCTAGGCAAAAGTGCTTGGTCTGGTCTGAGAGGACAAGGATAGGGGTTGAGGTGATGAGGCATTTAAGTTCATCAAAGGCAACTTGTTCTGGTCCATCTGGTGTCCAAGACCACTGTGTATTGGCTTTGGTGAGGTTGTTCAGGGGTTTGGCAAGTGAGAGAGAAGTTTTCCACAAATGAGTGATAGAAGTTGACAAATCCAAAGAAGGATCTCACTTCAGTGACATTGCATGGGATTGGCCAGTTGCACACTCCTGCTACCTTCACTAGGTCTATTGCTACCTTCCCTGCTGAGAGGATAAGTACAAGGCATTCCACTTCTAGTTGTTCAAATATGCATTTCTCTGGTTTCAGGTATAAATTGTTGGAGTGAAGGATTTCAAGGACTCATTGTATAGTCTTTCAATGGGCTTCAAGGGATTCTGTGAAGATGAGTATGTTGTTTATAAACATCACTACAACCCTTCATCAATGAGCTCCTTGAAGATTTCATTCATCATCATTTGAAAGGTAGCTGGGCTGTTTGTGAGACTAAAGAACATCACCAGAGGTTCATATAGACCTTGGTTTGTTTTGAAGGCTGCCTTCCACTCATCTCCTTCCTTTATGGGCACATTGTTGTATCCCCAGTGGACATCTAGCTTTATAAAGTATTTGGCTCTGGCAGTGGCAACCTTGTTTATAATATCTGGTACAAGGGGTAGGGGGTAAGCATTCTTGATTGTTATATCATTAAGCTTCTGGTAGTCTTGTACAAAGTGGAGGCTGCTGTCCTTTTTCTTTACAAAGAAGACTGGGGATCTTGTGGGTGATTTACAGGGGCATATGTGATGACTCTTTAAATTTTCTTCATAGAATGCATCTAATTCTCTTTGCTCATTGGGAGACTTTGGATAGACCTTGGTACTAAAGGACTTGGCACCTGGAATCAGCTCAATTGCATGATCCCAAGGTTTATGTGGAGGGAATTTGTCAAAGGACTTGTTTGAGAAGACATCCTTGAATTCCTGATAAGGTTTTGGAATAAGATCTTTGAGGGATTTAGTAGGTGTAAGCTCCAATGCCCTTTGGGCAAGATGGTTGAGCTTGCATTAATTTCTTCATGGTTATCCTCAACAAAGACTACAAAGAGTCTGTCTCCATTTTCAGGTGAATACAATGGCTCTTCAACTGTGGCATGTGCATGTTGGTCAGGAAGATATACATGGTCTTCTTCAATGTCTGGAGCTGTCTCAACCTGAGATTTCTTGTCAATTGGTCCAATATCACATGATTTAGGGCAGCAAGTTATCTTCACCTCACCTGAGTGCCAATTAACCTCTGGGTTATGCTCCATGAGCCAGGTATGTCCTAGAATAATCACTAGGTGTCCCAGGCTTGTCACTGAAAATGTGGCACATTCAATGTGATGTCCATATGCACAGATGAGGTTTTGAGTCTTTCAGCCCAGATGAATTCAATATCAGTGAACATTCCAGTGGCATCACTGTCAAGGCATGTATCAATTGCTAGGGGACATCCAGTGTTAACAGATTGGACCTTCAGGGGAACTCTTGTGCACCAGTGAGTGTCAGCAGAGTATACATAGAGAAGGGGAGGAGGCTACTCTTCAGGCTTTGGGGTGGTAGATTTAATTTCAGGCATGTTTCTTGAGTTTCAGTTTGGTCTAGGGTTGGGAAGGAGTGTAGCATGTCTCTTGTATTCCCTAGTGTATGTGTATCAAGGACTGAAAACTGATTTGTCAAGTGGGGCATGTCCTTCACTGCTAACTTGCCTAAAAACCCTATTTCTCTCCTTCTTTGGATGTTTGGACCTTTGCCTTCTGTGCTGCTTCACAAACATCTAGAGCAGCTGCTACTGATTCTGAGATCATGTCTGTAACTGCTGCTCCTATGAGGTTAGTGCAAACACATTCCTTGCAGAGCTCTGGGCATGCTGGGGAAATATGGCCTCACTTGCTGTAGTTATAGCTGTAGGGTACATATATGCACTATACCACCTCTGAGAGATTCAACCTTAATATATTTTGTTTTTTTTTTACAGTCAAAAACCTTCAAGAACTGTTCAATATATGTGATAATATTTTGCAGAATTTTTCAGAATTTTTACTTCCATTTGTTCTCAAGTTCTGATCTTATTTTGTTGTATACTACCAGGCATGGCACCCAAATTTGCCTCCACCTTGAAACTATGTGCATGCCCCCACAGTTTGGTGGGAACTGCCCAAGCAGTCACTTGGTGCCTTCACTTGTTACATGGGTGCTAGGCTAGTGCTAAAGGGCCAGTTGATGCATATATGTGGGTGAGACACTGCCTGTGTATTTCCTCCCTCCTCAGTGTTGAGAAGGTGAGTTAACAACCATATAATATGTATTTCTATAATAGTTTTCTCATTACTTTTTATTTTATAGTGTAAATGATAGAATTCTTCTAAATTCCTGCTAACTACTGTGAAATTAGTTGCTCCATTCCATCAATAGCATGTCTGAGTCTCGATGCATCATCAATTGGAATCTATGTCCATGGGTGTAGCAATGCTATATGTGGGCATGACAGGAATGGTTGTAGCATAGGTTGAGATGGTATGATGGGAGCTATGAGGTGCTTATGCCTTATTAACCTCCACAAAGCAATGATAGTTGCAGTAAATCTGGCATGCAGCTCTTCCATGCCTTGAGGTTGGATGGGAGGGATAGTTGTGCATGGATCTTGTATAAAATCATCACTGGAAGCCCTTGTGCATAGGCATCCTCTAGTGCCTCATCATTGAAGTCTATTCTCCCTGCAAGTATCTTGAATTGTGTAGTATAGTCATCTGCTGACATGCTAGATGTCATCTTAAAGTCATGCAGTTTGGTATGGGCCACAATCAGGGTCTCCAAAGGCTCCTTTGACTTGCATAGCAAACTCATCAAAGGTTCTGATTGAGGAGGTTCTATTGATGATAGCTTGGGTCTTATTTTGTGCCCAGATCACTGCAGAGCCTCCTGACATGAATAAGAGGGCATATAGCATTTTGGTTTGCTCATCCAGGAAATATCCTGGCTGGAGGGTGATGGAGAGCTTAACCACACAAATTAACCCTTCTGTGTCACCCTTGTTTTCACTGAATTTCTGAGGATCAGCTGCTTTGATGGAGCAAAGAGAGGGGGGGGATAGGTACAGGGTTGTGAGCAGCCAAGTGTTGAGTCACTGCAATTGCTGCACCTGAGGTAGCATTGGTTAGGTTATTTTGCATGGCACTCAGTTAGTCTTGGAGGACTCCATTCTGATGCTGTAAGAGTTGAACTTGGTTTGCTTAGGTGGCAAACATATTTCTGAGGAAAATTCCAGTTTTACCCAGGGATTCCCAATATTCCTCTGGGAGTTGGTTTGACATATGGCAGAAGTGGAAGTGTTAAGAACAGGCCGAGCCGAGGTTCTTGTTTATTACTCGAGCGAGGTTGTAACTTCGAGTGAGTTTTGGAGTAGGGCTTGGCTTCAGCTTATGTGCTGCGCCGTCCAGATCTCATAGATTCCCTAATTTCTGAGGGCAAGGTCTAACTGAAAACTTGGGGTAATCTTAGTTGATTTTCTGACTACAGAACTACTAATTTACATACGCATTATATTTGAGATTAGTATTTCAAATTAGTCAGAAGATTTCAAATCAAAAGAACAAGGGGGTTTCCAGAACGGGAATTAAAACAAAGGTGAGGTGAAACATGGATGAGTAAGAATAAGGTTTGGGCAAAGTTGTTACAAAGATTGTTGTGTGAGGCAATGGAAATTACTTGAACAGGAAAATGTATCATGAGTGGAATTGTGAAGTGAATGAACTGGAGCGAGGTCTAGAACTAGGATGAGAAATCAACGGGGACTGAGTGGGGTTTCCGAAATAAGAAAGAGAACACTTAATCATGATTGACTAAGCAATGGGGATCTCGTGAAGTGAGATCCTAACAGGAAGAGAGTAAGAGGAAAGTATGGGGTTGTCCGAAAGGGAGCTTGAGCTTCTGTGAGGGTGATCCTTTGACAAGGCCACAATTACAAGATACTCCAATTATTATGAGCTGATTAAGACTAATCCACCTGGTGTATTGGTAATCCTCAGTTTATACAAGGTTTACTAGTGATAAATATATGGAAAGCCTACCTGGTGTAGCAGCAATCCTCAGAGATCAAGCTGAGGGGTAACTATCTCACCAGTCACAACCCTATATCATACTCTGGTGCTTATTACATAATTGGAAGACACAAGGTGTGGAAGTGTAAATAAGGAGAAACAAGATGAAACACAAGCTGAACCCTGACAGTGAGACCCCCTTTCTGCTGTACATAGAATATTAATTAACTTAGGATTTCCCCTTTGTTAGCACTGTGTGATAATCCACAGGTGTAACAAGGGTTGCCCTTATAAGTGCTGTGTATGGCATAGCTATTCTCCTACTATAAGAAGAAGAGCACCAAGTTGAGTATAGACCTCTCCATGGATTTTAAACACATATGGCTCACAACCTGAGATACTATGGTCTAATATGACTCCTAAAGATGTAAAAGCCAGGAATGCATTGTATTGACAAATGTGTTCCCTGAACTGTTGTTAAAGCCATGAGTAGCTTAATCTGAAAACAGATGTTACTGAGATTTGGTTTGGGTCAGTAAACTGAGGTTCTGGTGTGACTTGGCTTCAACTTATGTGTTGCACCCACTCAGGGTACATTCTGGTTATGTCACTGTATTTTAGGAGGTTCAAGCGGAATTTATTCAGGACTGAGCAAATGGCTGTGTACAGACAGAAACATGGAGCTTAAATTGATTTCTGACTGGAGTAAGTTCATGAACAGAATTACATTTAAATATCAAATGAGAGCAGGGATAAGAGACCAAGATAGGAAATGAGGAAGAGGAAATGCAACTATTATTATTAGATATGGAAATGGGGGATGTGTGACTGTATGTGAACTGAGCAACTAAAGCAAGGACTAAATGTACTTAGTAACTGTGAGGGTTGTTCAATGTACATGGTCTTTTGTCAGTACAACCAAGCAAACTGAGATTCAGTTCAATTGCACTTAGATGGTTCAACATATGTGGTTTCAGTCAGTGATGAGGTTTTATTTGAATGACCTTTGACAACTGTCTTCCCCTATAATCTTAGCTATTCAGAAGGATCCCTCAATATTTAAGGTGGTAGCAACAACAATTGTAATAATATCCTACCTGCTGAATAACATATTCAAAATTTTGGAGAATAATTGCTTGATCTGTTCATATATTCTGCTGGCTAGTGCCATGTATTACAATTTGAATAATTGACATCTATGAGATCTAGACTGTAACATGAAATATTGTCCTCAACTTGTTAAGTGCATGTGCAGACACCCTAGGTTTGGGTGTTCAGCTTGGTCCAATGAGCCAAGGCAGATGTGGCATCAACTTCAATGTACTTGCATTGCACCTATCTACCCATACATGCCACTGGATTTTGGATGGATGTTTAGTAGGGTTCTGAGATTCTTGGTACCAAACGGTTGGACAACAGACTTGGGGACTGAGAGTGTATGCCTAACTTAGTCAATAATCTGAACAGAGAATATGTACATGGAACTAACTACTTATATAGAAAACAGTGTTACCATAAGGTATGCAACAGGGTTGCATAAGGATGGAAACTAAATGGTAAGGAATGGATACTGAAATAGGTAAAATATAGGGAGCAGGCATACATGCCCATTGTAGGGGATCAAGGACATCTAGGCCTATCTGTACAAAGCACCCAATGGTGCTAGT
>QFEC01074245.1:0-55110 GCA_003316585.1 Gomphus bonarii | reverse complement strand
TATTTCTGGAGTTGTGCTGCAGCAAATTTTAGTATTCTCTTAGACTTGTTATCTCCATGGTCATATAGGTTGAAGTGTTATTTACTTAACACCACAGTCTTGACAGGTTCCAAAACAGGTATGATGACCCCACAACCCATATCCAGTGTTATGGTACTCAGGCCAACACCTCAGCTTCTTGGTTTAGGGTGTCTCATACCTGGACCAAGCAACTGTCACTCATTATTTTAATGCATGGTTCAGTTTGGTAACCTTTGGTATGGGCAGATCAGCTTGGCATTGGTTCAGGATTTGAAATGGGTGGTCCCCTGACACTTACCCTGACAAACCAGGACCTTGGCCACTCACTCAATAAAGGACTTAAAGACTTTCAGACACTCAAAAAAATTACATTTAAGCATAATACAACAAATACATGACCTGAAGGACTCCAAACCCTGCTCCTCACCTGAGCTCCCCACCAACATTAGTAGCAATCATCTGCACTAGCAGAACCCATCTCTACCATCCAGACATACAGCCAAGGTCACAAGGACATCTCCACCTTCTTCCTCTTAGGTCATACAACCTCCAGCTCCTCTGACTCCAGCCTCACCCTCCACCTTCCCTTGGGCACTACACACCAGCCTCAGGCATCTTGTCCATGTCCTTTGATTCCTCCAAGCCTTCAGAGTATCCACCCTCCCTCCACAGAGTGCATCTGACCTTGTGCTCAACATACCAGTGGAATGACATGCCCTTCCCCCCAGAAGGCCAAGCACACTCATCCCCACACCTCCAGCAGTTATGACATGCCCCTTGGACCTTGGGCCACACAACTTTGTAAGCATCAAGGTCACTCAATATTAGCACCAAGTGTGTGGCCTCAAAGGACCCAAGACTCACCTCCTTTCCCACCCTCCACACATCTCACATCTGTTGATTCACAAAGGCTTTCTGTGCATTATGCACAGATAGCACATGTTGTATTTGACACCTCCTCTCTGCATCCTTCCCCAACCACTCCCACCACTCCCACACCTCTACCTCATTCATGCCTTGGAGTGCCCAAGCCTAAAGCTCTGCATCCATAAGAGGCCCTGCAACCTCTGCTCCTCCTTGGTCTGCAGCTTGAAAATCCACATCCTCCTCTCTTTGTCTGGTAGCTTCACAAGCCACCTTCTCTTCTACCTCTCTTTTGGCTGTCTCCTCAGCAGTCTTCCTCTCCCACTCCTCCATCTCTCAATGCTCTTCCTCCTGTCTTTCCCTCCACTCTTTTTCAAGCCACTCTGCCTCCTCCACAGCTGTCCATCTCTCAACCTCCACTTTATACACTCCTGGAGTTGACATATCTGTTCCTCCATCATCTCAGAGTCACTCATTTTTTACATATTATAGGTTTAGGGTTATGAGTGTACTTGAACAGACACAGAAACACTGTGTCCATATATATGTTCTCCAGTATAGCACTAACCTCCTTTCTCATGGCAATTTCCATCTTAATCACCATAGAGCCTTGAGTCTCAGCCCTAATGGGGAGGTACTGTTAGATCCCAGATTGTCTCCAACAAATACCTGTCTTAACACCCCTTAGTCATTCACCTCCAGGTCACATCCAAGCTATACTCATCCCTCTGGAATACTCTGCACCTAACACATCTCCTCCAAGCTCTTCACATGGTCTTCACACACACAACACTCCATCCTGTTATTGTCAACATCTCATCACTCCAACACATGGACCTTCACATCTCCATCTTGTTAAGTCCAGAGTCGGAGACGTATTGTCCGGGGGGTCCGGAGTGGTTGAATGATCGATTTCGAACCGGGGTGCAGAGTCGAGAGGACTTGGCTTCAACTTATGTGTTGCGCCCTCTTGCATCGTCTTGTCCTTGAATTTATGGAGTTGCGGAGCGGAGGTTGTGGAGTGAGAACAGAGATAGTGAAGTAAGACTAAATCGATATTCGAACTAGAGAACTAGCTACAAATACATGGAGGTTTAAATACATTTGGAGCATGAGATTAATATGGAGCAGGGTCGTCCAAATGCAGAGGAGTTACTATACTAGGATACAGGGATGCTAAATGAGAGACAGAGTCATGTGGAACTATGGAACATACTAGAAGATGACACAGAAGATAATAGAAGGAGTGACGTGAAAGTCCAGGTATTGGAGTGATGACGTGGGGAGAAAGGTGGAGATGGAGTACGGAGTAATGCGGAGGTTGTTCGTGGCACGGAGTCCAGTGGAGGATCAGGATCTGTGTAGAAGGCTGAGATTGATCCGGAGGAGCACGGAGATGAATGATAAATGGGCGCTAGGACAGAGATTTGTCGGAGGGAGCCTAGGATCTGACAGTGGTCAGCAATACCCTGGGATAGTGTGTAGCTAGTGTGTAGATGAGATAAATGAGTTTGAGCTTTTTGGATGTTGTGGTAGGTGTCATATGCCCCCATTTTCTGTATTCTTATCTGACTCAGTCAGAGATTTTTCATTATTTTCTTTGTATTTTTATCCACATGACTTCAACATTTGCCTCCATCTTGAGGCTATGTTAAGTCCAGAGTCAGAGATGTCTTGTCCAGGAGGTCTGGAGTGGTCGAACGGTTGATTTTGAGCTGGGGTATGGAGTTGAGAGGACTTGGCTTCAACTTATGTGTTGTGCCCTCTTGCATCATCTTGTCCTTGAATTTATGGAGTTGTGGAGCAGAGTTGTAGAGTAAGAACAGAGGTAATGAGGAAAGACTAAATCAATATTCGAACTAGGGAACTAGCTACAAATACATGGAGGTTTAAATACATTCAGAGCATGGGATTAATATGGAGCAGGGTCATCTCAATGTGGAGGAGTTACTATACTAGGATGCAGGGATATTAAACAAGAGATGGGGTCATGTGGAACTATAGAACATACTAGAAGATGATGTGGAAGGTAACAGAAGGAGTGACGTGGATGTCTGTGTATTGGATTGATTATGTGGAAGAAAAGATGGAGATGGAGTACAGAGTATGCGGAGGTCACGTGAAGATGGTCCATGGTGCAGAGTATGACAGAGGATAGAGATCTGTCTGGAGGGCTGAGATCGATCTGGAGGAGCATGGAGATGAATGATAAATGGGTGCCAAGGGCAGAGATTTGTTGGAGGGAACCTAGGATCTAACAGGCTACCTATAACTCAGCAAGGACTGATAACTCAGCTGGCACTAAAGTGCCAGTGCTCAGGAGTATATGTGGGTGAAACACTCACTCACACAGGCCTCTACTCTTCAGTGCTTGACAGCCACTGAAGAGGTGAGCCAACTGTAGTATTAGTGTATTATTTTCTCTAATTTCTTTTATTTTCTTTGTAGTTTATTATTTTAGGTATTATCAAAATAAAATTAGTGTTTGACAGCCACTGAGGAGGTTTAGACTTCCTTCTTTCCTGAACCTACTGAGCAATAAAGTTGTTCAATGACACCTTCAAAATGTTCCCTGTCCTGTTTGATGCTTCATCAATTCCCAAATAGGGAACCATCACTCGGGCTCATTTTTCAAGATCTGAAAAAAATTCATATAAGTTATTGATAATATTTTGAAATTTATCACCTATTTTTGAGCACAGAAGGAGAGGGTTTGCACTTCTCTGGAATTTACAATTGCTCTAGAATCACAGACTAACCTCCTGGTACCAGCGCTAAAGTCCCGGATTGGCAGGCTACGCCAGAATAAACGAAATATAGAAGACACTCCTGTAGTCATTTTACTATGCATTATCATTATCAGAGAGTAGAAAGCAATCCTGCACTATTTCACGATTCATATAGAAAAATTCATAACGCATAACATTAACATCTGCAATATGAGAAAGTTAGCTACCACATTTCAAAGATGTTAACCGACATAGCAGGATGATCATACATCCAATGGGAGCCACTCAAAGGTCACGCTAACCGCAAGATGTTTGTTTTATCATCCACGTGTAGAGGTCTGAATGCAAACGTAATGTAATTTCCTAATTCTATGTCAACCAAAGAATTCAAGCAATCTC
The DNA here is from genome assembly GCA_003316585.1 of Gomphus bonarii. NCBI lineage: Eukaryota > Fungi > Basidiomycota > Agaricomycetes > Gomphales > Gomphaceae > Gomphus > Gomphus bonarii. Next base: position 51,097 of record QFEC01074245.1, on the reverse strand, counting down.
CTTCCGGCGCAAGAGGTCGTTGGTAATCTGACAGGCAATCTCCTTCAATGCATCTTTGGACTCCCAGAGCGGCAACAAGCACGTTACAAACGCAGAACAGAAAGACCACATAAGGGAAACAACCACCCAGCCTGTGAAGAATTTGACACTGAACACATAGCCACTGGCGAACAATGGGATTGGGAATAGCTGAGTAACATTTCAGATAAAAAGTCTTATATTTATCCCACAAACACTCACCAACACTAAAATAAGTGTCAGCCCGACACTTGAAAAAGTGGCGAACCGAAATGCTGAAGAAACTATGTAGGCATCTTAACATGTCTGTAAATTTTTTTCCGCACCTTTGACCAAATCATATGGCGATTCCGTAACGGGCAACTCTTGCACTGTTGACTCTTCTTGGCTCAGCTCCTCTGCCACATCACCATTTCCAGTAGACTTTTCCTTATCATCCTGGCCTGTAATCTTTTGCGAGGGTCGTGCCTTTGTCGCTGTGTCAGGTATAAAGTGATCCGCATTGTTTAAGGCTCGAGTAGATTCCCAATTAAAGTCATTATCCGGTTTAATCAACGTGAGTGCGGCAGTGACGACACCCCCAATGATAACGGCCCCCATGTTTCCAGCAAGTGCTGAATAAAGTTGACCTGGTCCCTCGTTTAGCTTATGGAAAGTGCACGAAGGCATTGCCCACCGGTTGATGCGATTGTGATTTCATGGTATACTAACTGGGCAGTTAGCAACCAGGACAAAAGTCCTGCAAACAAGCCGCACAGTGCACCAGTTATAGCCGCAAAGCTTGAGTCCAGGAATAAAATGGGAAATCAACAGGCTTGCTTGAGTATTGGGAAGAACAGACTTACGCAGTCTGCTGGCGCCATATGATGGTAAACGCAATCGGAAACACGGCTCCGCCGATCATCTGAATTTCCATCAATGTTTGGAAGAGGTGCATGCAAATAAAATGAACGTACAAGGCCCATTGTGTAGAACAACCAGCCCAGATCTAAAGCTAAAATTCAACAGTTTCAGACGCATGATGGAGTGATTACCTACCTATCCCAACCCCCTGCCAAATGCAAGCGAAGCCTGCCGTCACCACTGCAAACACACAGATCATCACATGAGAGACAGTGATTAGCTCATTTTGCGATGCATTTGGCCGCCAATATGTCTTGTATACATCAAAAGTAAGCACGGAGGATGTTGCGATCAATTCCGCGCTCAAGCAAGAAGTGCAGGCCATGAACAGACTAATTAGGAGAGCGACGGCACCACCTTTCCCAGCAATTACTACTGCTGCTGCTGGCGCTGCTAGACCTGCAGAAACCTGTGAAGGGCTGAGAGGATTCGGATATGTAAGGAACGATGGATCTAAGGGGAAAGGGGGGAAGATCAGTGCAGATCCAAGAGAGCGTTAGAAACGGACCATTGGTCAGAGCCACAGATGCTACACGATACAAGATTTAAGTAAAGACTTGGGCAAGAACAGGCTGGCGTACCGAGTCCCATAGTGGTTGCAAAACTGACGAATGGGCATTAGAACAAACAAACTGCTACTCCAAGGTAACGAACGCACCCAAACGGAATTGCGAACCTTGATATCGATGTTTATTCAGAGGAAGAAAAATGAATAGCAAGTGTCAAATTACGCACCAAGCCAGACCTCCAAGGAGGTAACCCTTGACCGCTCCGCTAACCTCACTTGCGATAGCTCTCTGCCAGTCTGATAGGGATTACATCATAAGGTGAGTACACAGTTGTGCGAAATTAATATAAAATGATAGACTCACACCCCTGGTCGAGAAAGACTTTTCCCATGACATTAACGTGAACTATGATCCGATAAGAGTGGCTTACCTGTTCCTGACCCTGAGCAGATTTGGATAACTCCGAATATCAAAGCGACTAGTAGGAATTCTAGCTTTAGCCAGAGCGGTGAGTGTGAAATATCGACGAACAGTTGCTTTTCATTGTCAGGTAACTACCATCTTTGTTTCCCGCTACTGGTGTGACTTTGGCGGCTTCGTTGAGCAGGTTCCACATCTCACTCGGAGAGCCTATTTTTGGCGATGTGGAATACACTTTGAATGCAAAGAACAGGGCGCAAATCCAAAGAATGAGCGTATGAGAGTAATCACATCTAAAGGAGCGTTAATGGCGAGGAAAGATCATCAGTACTACACGTACTCACAGAAATGTTGCTCGGAGACCTCCCAAGATTACATAGATTGCTACGCTAAAGAAAAAATATGAGCAATGGATCTATTAGGAAAAATGAGTTCGGGGTGAATACTTGCCCGAGTGGAGTCAATATCACAGCTGCATAAACGTTCATCCCTGTTAGAGCGTTTACGACCGCACTCCCCCCCAGCAACAATTGGGATGCAACAACGATATTCGTAACAAAAGCGAAACCCAAGAACACGATATGAGCAACTTTTCCATATCGAACCTAACACAGACCGTTACTCTGAGAACGGTAATCATATGGGGAGACAACTAACATTGACTATTTCCAGATATGTATGACACCCAGGAGCATTTTGTTTCACCTTGACAGCCAGCATAGCGAAGAGAAGAATCTGGTTGGTCGCTCCTGGTGATATCCAGGAAGGTTATCTCCATTGAAATAATATAAGAAGCGTGAGCATACCAGCAGCGTACCAGAATGGCCCTAGGGGAGGGTCACATAACTGTTGGATGTTGGAGGACAAGGCAATTAAAAACACGCACCTGCAATTCCCCACTCATGTCCAACAGTGGTCGATTGAAGCAAAGTGGCAGCCCTATCAACCAGGTCAGAGTCTAAACCATCATCTTAAATGAACAAAAACATTACCATGTCCATGCACTTACTATTGCCGCCGCGACCAATCCAGGTTTCACACTTCGAGAGGCCGTGTTAAATTCCTCGGTCGTTTTCAATGAGAAACGAGTGTATCTGTTCTGATCATCCTAGTTCGCAGTGAGTTGTCAAATAAGGGAGGCTACATACCTGTATATAAGAAATCGTAGCCATGACGACTGTGAAGAAGAATCCGACTCCCAGAACAACGCCATACCCAGCACTCTGAGGAAGGATTGTGGACATGGTTCGAACGAAGTTAGCAACCTGCTATCATCTGCGAAGTTAAGAATGTTTGACTGGCGCAGGGTCGTTTGATAGCCATGTAAAACATCCGACTCGGACAATAAAGATAAGATAACTAGTGGGAGAGAGAGAAAATAGCAATGGGAATAGGAAGATTGCATTATATCAAGATAACGCTAATCCATCACCTTCCTTTTCAGAAAGTATTCAATATCTGAGAAAATTACGTAACCGCGTAGTTAATTCTCCCGTGGCTATCTATAGATCCTAGTCACCCTTCGTCAGCAAAGGTACTGTAATCATCGCTTCGCTGCATCCTCAGTCCTGAGAATGTGTAAGGTTCGTGCTACCATGTTGGCTTCTTAGAATTCAATGACAGTTAAAGCCTGGACGTCGTTACAAGAGGATCACAATTCCACATCACAGTTATCGTTCCCCTTTCCCTTGTCAGCCCCTTGTCAATAGAACGTTATCAACTTTTCCCCAATCCAATGGTGGATTGCATGCCTTGTCATTAGGCTCACTTCATCTATGCTTCTACTGCCACGGAAAAGATATAAGTTTAACTTAGCACTGACTGAATATTGGCGATAGACAATGTCCGATCCGGCCTACGTGCTTCGAAGTCTACCCTACATCCATTTTGTGCGTGATTGGAACGACTCTTATGGTGGATTGCCAGCTTCCGGAACCGTGACTTGGTCTATTCCATGGAATTATAAAGATTAAAAGTTATTTCTAGCATCTATCATACCCAAAGAAAGATATAATTATTGCTATGAGCCATAGTATAGTGACCGCTTAGTATAATTCAGTGACCATGCCTCTAGAACCCTCTACTCCAGGATATCAAGCTCTGCATCTCGGATAAAGCACTATTACTACACTTCATTGGATTGCCGAGTTGAATTTTATTTACTTAAAGGGCCCCTCTGTCGTTGTCAAGGGAGTTTTATTCTTTCGGCAACTATACACTACAAGATCTCTTAAATGTTCCCCGGCATGTGTTTTCTGACATGGTGGGAGACATATCGTGTCCCGAAATCTTAAGTTTCTCTTTTATTTACTAACGCCAGACGCTCCAAGATATAATACCTTGAAGAGAAATGGTTCTTCAGAAATTTATACAGGAGATTCGTCGAACCTATCCGACATTTCTCTATGGTATTCTTTCCTTCTTCTAAAGCGAGCATGTATTTTGTTACTGAACATCCACCTATCACTGAAAAAACCAATTTGCACACTCATCAAATCCAGCAGATTGTCAGATAATCATACCACGCTGCGGCCTCTAGGGACGTCCACCAGCTCGTAAGCCATTGCATTGGTCTAGGGACCTCATCAAGATACCTTTCTGAAGTGTTTATTATGATGCATAGTTCAACTGAACCTTGAACTTGATGTCGATGCCTGAATTCGCCCCGCCGTCTTGGTCGCCGAATTCTTGTATGTATCCCTCTCTACCTGGGACCCAACTGTCAGACCAAGTGCATTCCACAGTCATTCCGATTTTGTTCCTATCTCCCATAGCTAGCATCAATCTACCGCCGTGTGTTGGAATAATTCCACCGGCATTTGTCCGCCGTATCACATTAGTCACGACTGCTTTGCAATTCTTGCAGCCACGACTTCCGCTCAAGCCAAACAGTTGTATTCTTTGGTCCTTGATCAGTTCCATCGATATATTTCAACACGCTGTGGTACAATCGCTTTCATACATGGCTTGTTTGCATTTAAACTCGCTCTAGTGAACTACCGGAGCCCCGAGTAACCCGTACCTGACCCTACAGTAAGTACAAGTATACTCAAATAAAAATATTATACGTTCATTCGCTAAATACAGGTCTAATCCAATATTCAGATACCGTTGCCATGCGTGTATGAGGTAGATGGTAGGACTTCACATCCAAGCAGCGCACACAACGATATCCAATTATTGCATAGTACCATATCTAACCATCACCACAATCCATCATAACAAGTCCCAATGAATGTCCTGCACAGTTATAGTGCCTAATAAAGTCCCAATCAACCCTAGCCTTTGCAAACAGAGAGTGTGAGATGGCGATGATCATAGATGGAAGACAAGTTGTAGATATACTCGTGATGAGTGTCAGGATAAATATTTAGCAGAGTTGCCACATTTTGACATAGTCTCTATAAAAAAAAGAGGGGAGTGAGAACGAGACAATTCAGGGGACAAGAATGAGCGGGGAAGGAGGAATGTAGCAGCACGCACACTACCATTGCGCGGTCGTCAACATTGGTGGGCCATGTGGGGTACCACTCATCCTGCGCGAGCGCAAAGTCACGCATTGCAGCTGTGAAGGGGGGTGAGGGTTAATACACTAAAACGCACGCAAGTCCAAGTGGCTCCAACTCACTCGCCGAGCCGTCGACCCACGATTTGCTCCCTACATTATCAGGAAACCACCCGTTCGTCCTTCCCACAGTCAAAAAAACTCCTTAGCTACACAGGTACACAATAACTATGAAAATAGATCTCACCCCCCCACAGCGACGTCCATAATAAGAAAAAATGCTGTCCAGTCAAGAACACCAAATTTTAGCGTTTGAAATATTGCGAGGGAAGAAATGGTAAAAACGCACGCTGGTCGAACGGTGCACTATTTGGGCGGTTCAGCCAAGGATTTTGCAGTGCCACAATTTGGGAATTGTTCTGAATGGTGGGGGGGAATTGGCCACGCTGAAAAAAGGACTCATCGAAACGGAGTTGCATCATAGCACGGAGGCGCGTGTCCACATATATACGCCTGGGTTGTGTGGTGAATGACGTAACAGTGGTGTCCAGGTAAATGAGGTAACGTAACGTAAAGGTTCAACACCCAACTGATTCATCTAAACATACAAAACAGATAATGTATGACTTACATCCAATCGGGGGTCCATTCGAGAGAATAGGTGTGGAAGCCTTGTGTGTACGAACCGCGGCGTATAAACCAGCTGCCGAAAGTCCTGAAGACGGCGTTGAGCGCAACTGTAGGGCCCCAGTTGAGGGAAGCGCGGACGACATTGTTGCCTCTGGGGATGGATAGGAGATGGCGAATGGTATCATAGTGGATGGGAAATGGAAATATCAGACCAAATGAATCCTGAGCATTGATGGAGATAAAGGATACGTACTGCGCCGAATATCCCGGGCCATTCCCGCGAGATTCCATAATCTACAATGAAGCACAGTAATTATCATGCTCCATATGTCGAACAGTGCAGAGTTTTGAAGAGAGGTGTATGCTCACATCAATCTCACCTGTAATTACCGAATCGGAATACGGTACAGAAGAAATGGGAAGTGCATAAATTCAGACACTGTGGCAAGGTACGAAACTCCGTAGTGGACATACCACTAAGCGGCCACGGGCCGTACGTTTCGTTCACAGGCAGCAGCCATAAAGCAGGCCAAAGCCAGTCTCTAAGAAGTCGGAAATGGTGTCAGATACCATGTTAATAAGAGGAGGGGAACTGAAACGGTGGCAAGTGCTCACCCTGTCGGTAGCTTCGCGCTAATCTCGACTTTGCCGTAGCGGATACTGTGGCTGTTGCGTGTTGTAAGGCGTGCGCTCATGATGGGGTTGATAACCGTGCCAGACGTCGCGTTAGAGCGGGCGCCACACCCGGTTCCTGAAGGTGTCGGCGAGATTGACAGCTTTTGGTTAAGGTAGTTTCGATTGAAGAGGGAACAGCGGGAAACGCACCCTCGAAATTAGAGCTCGTACAGCCGGTGGCATTATAAGTGTATCCATCGAAAACGCTCGCGTTCCCGCCGGGGATAGAGAGCGAGGTGAGGGTAGGGACGATGTGGAGTGCGGAATTCTGGACGAATGAGTTGTTGTTGCTGGAGGTTGTCATTTCGAATTCTCCATTTCTGGGTGGATGGCGATAGGAATACATGGGTTAAGAAGTAAGAGATTGTGAGAAGAATCGAAGGGGAGGAGGTTGGTCAAGAGGGTAGAAGGGAGAAGGAAGTGTGATCGAATTGTAAGAGAGGTGAGCCATGAGTTTTCATATAAAGACAGAAACAGAACGAAAAAACGCACCCAAACCCGCCAAGATCAATCTCCCGCATCCACGTCGCGCCTGGAGTGTCCACGCTGAATGTATCAAAATTGTCTATGAGAAGGAATCAGCCACAAAATTGCATATCACACCAAACAAGGGAACATGGCGAGAGGGTTTATCGAAACCAAGCGGTAAGTGCACAGGAAATAAAAGAAGAGTCCGCTCCACAAAGCGGAACATCACAAAACATTATTTCCACTTCCAATACTCACCTTCCATGACCAGACATAGGTTCTTATCGCTCAAAATGAGGGTATCGATCCATCCGAGGTAACAGACATAAGCAGTCGCGATCGGACCGAGGAGACTCGTGAGCTGGGGTTTACTAGTCAGTGTCATGGGAACAGACGGGTGACGGGTGTGTCATGTGATGCATGAAAGAAGAGAGAAGCATGACACACGACACAAGACGTGCTACGGGTAATGAAGATATAAGGTACAGACGAAAATCATCCATTGTCAATCCTTCAACAATGAATCAAAGAACACCACTCACAGCCGTAAGCCACCAGGCTACATCTGCCCTCCTCTCCTTCTTCACCCTTATCTTCCCCCCCTTCCTGCCTCCGCCTCTGCACCACCCTTGAGACACAGGCTCCATCCATGGCTTTTCCACCGGCCTTACCAACATCGTCGACTTGAGCGGCGTAGGCGGCGGCTGCTGGGTCGGATCATCTACCGCCATATCAGCCCCGCCACACCCGAATCCTCCAGTCCCTCTATATTGCGCAGCGTGGTGTATACCGACACCGACGCTGACGCCGTTGGCACCCCCCATGGTCATTGCACCCGAGTAATACTCATCTTTCCCACCCGCGTTCCCCACCAGCCCTGTCAAGCTGGCACTCGATGGTATACCGCTGGGAAGCGCACTGCCCACGGTGGGTGTCGACGTCCGTGAGTAGCTGTTGCTGTTGCTGTTGCTGTGGTTGTGACTGTACGAAGGCATGGGAGGCGAGAACGATCCTGGGTAGACGTGGCCTGAACCGTGGGGCGGCGGGGAGAAGGACGTGCGCCCTTGGGGAGCAAAGACAGGTGGTGGCGAGAAAGTTTGACGGGCACCGTTATTGTTCCAGGTACCGGTGCCGTTCCTGTTCCCGTTACCGTTTCCTGTTGGTACCACCGAGCCTCGCGCTGTAGTAATTTGGGCCACAGCTGAAGGTGAAACTGGACCGCCAGAATTTACAGTGTTTCCATTCCCTGTTCTGATGCCGTGGCTACTATTGGGGGTATGGGGATGTACCCCAAGGCTGAACGAGACGTTACCGCTGCCGGCTGTGGAGGGGCGAGTGGCGGTGCGTGGTGTAGAGTTTGCACAACCTTGAGAGTTGATTGGCGGAGTGGTTCCACGGGACGAGGGTGTGTGCGAATCACAACGAGTACGGGTCGCCGGGGGTGACGAAATGACAGCTGGGAAGACTTGGGAGTCTCCTAGGGAGGTGAAAGGATAAGAGCTGGGTGGGCTTTGTGCGGCTCTTACGGGGATGGTGACTGTGGGTCCGCAGGGGGTGTACACATGAGTTGTGGAACGGCTACCATCCCTAAACGCATTCCCATACATGAGCTCACCATCTCCCTCCCCCTCAGACGCACTCAAAAATTCCCCGTCGTCCATACTCGTTGCCTCAGTGAACTGGGACAGATGGGACAGACGGGAGGGAAAGGAGAGGCGTGGATCAGTGGGAATGGGTGATGCAGTGACATCTGGGGTCACTGTATTAACCGCATTTATGTTTGGGTACGAGAGGCGGGGAGTAGGTGCTGTGATGTGCGGGGAAAAAGTAGGGTGGGGACGCACGGGACGAGGATGCGGTACCGCGGATGGGACAGGCTCGTCGTGGGAGAGTTCGGCGTCGGCTCCAGGTGATGCGTCACTACTATCATAGTAGTTGAATGAGCCTGGGAGTGTGTACCTACTGTCAGGGACATCCATGTCTGCTCGTTTGTCGTTACGACGACGCAGGGGGAACGACTAAGAAGTGGAAGGACTGATGTTGACTCCGAGAATTAGTGGTAGAGTAAGGCATGGTTATGAAGGGAAAACACGACCCGAAGAGATACATGCAGTAAGTTGGTGATTGGAGTGACAAATAACCCTGACTTGCATGTGACATGACCCGTCAGGGTAGAACCGTGGTGGGCACCATGATCAACTGTGACAACAGGTCCCGTAGAACTCGAGAAGCAGACCACCCTGGTAATATACCGCGTCACACAACGGAAGTGGACTATGCATACCCATACGGGACGACGCGAGCCTCGTCTATCGTGTGGGGGTCATTACCGTGCCCAGTGAGCATGTACGACGACCCTCAAATTTCCGGACTGATAAATTCAAACTTCCCAATATGTGCATTATCATTGTTGGATCAGCCCGGTCGTCCCGGTCTTCACACAGGCACCAACACACTGGAGTGATAGTCGCCGGCCGAAGTCTTCGATGTCATGCCCTGAATCCTCGTGCATCTGTTAAATCGAGCGGTTGCCTATATCTTGCAATGCAGTCTCGCCCAGGTAGGAATAAAGCAAGACTATACCACGATGGTGCGGTGAACTGACACCGAACGGGCACCAATAATCCTACGATACACCCAGAGATAACGGACTTGCGTCGTCATACAGTCACAGTCACGCTCGATTTTCAGAAACATTCGCCGACGGGAATCTCAGATTTCTATGCGCAAGAAGTATACCGAGCCTCTACACTCTCCACCTGAAAGCAGATGCTTTGGCGGATGCGATCACGCTGAAGATCGATGAAAAGCTGAGTATATTTGTGCTAGCGTACTAGAATGTAGTTAGTTACTCACCCAAGGATCGATGAAACGCTAAGCAGCGTTGTCACTCGACCCTCAGCCTTATACAACTCGGGTGATCGAATAGGGAAGGGATGACAGTAACGTGGACAACCGTAACATACCCACGGAGGAGAATGCGTCGACATGTACGGGACGATGGACGTCACACACCGTAACACACCCATTGTCCCTATGGGCGTTATCAGCTCAAGCCCTACTGGCAACAGCGAGATTGTGGTCGCACAGGCAAACTACGATTAACCTTGTGATTTTCCAGGCGTGGGTCTACTTCGCTCCATCGTCTTTTTCTTTCTCACATCTGCCAATGATTCTGTTTCCTCTATTTTCCTTACCTTTTTCTTTTTTTTTTCTCTTTCCTTTATTTAATCTGTTGTGCTGTGCACTGCCGATATCTAATATCAGTAAATTTCAAATTACCAGATGCGGTCATCCCCTACCACATGTCTCATCGAAGGCGTCAACTTGAGATCCTATCGTAGCCGCGCCACATATACATCGCACATCCACTTCTCCCCGCTATCAATCATAAATATTCATTTATCTACTCGGTAAGCGCGCCCGCCACAAGATTCATCCCCTGCTTGGCGGGCATAGGAGTCATCGCACTCACCTCGAGAGCATCTTCTTTAGGCTACATCATACATCGCATCTATTGAATTGATGCATCTCACACTTTCCATCTTCACCCTCCCAACTTGGCGAACACCATAGGGGCTGATAGAACTTATCCTTCTTCTCAACGTTACATCTCACATCGCAATCCCAGATCGTGATTCGGGATTCCGCCTTGACCCTTTCAAGCGTTCTTCTGCCGTCCTCAAGCGGATCAACGACAATACAGTTAACCCTCAAACCTAGAAAAATAATTCCAGGATGGAGACAAAATCCTGGAGAGCATACCAGTGGGAGCTACACGCCTCTAAACCCAATCACTTAATCATCCACTCTCGCAGTCATCGTGACATACCGACATTTAAGTGCCTATATTTGCATCCTGAGGTTATCTGTTTCCAGCGATGATTATATCGTGAGATGGAATTAACAGCCTTTCGTCATTTGTTCGAGTGGCAATATTTTTTTTGTTATTCTCTTCACTCCTTCGCTCGTCCCGTAAACAATTTATTTTAAGCTATCGCTACACAGCCGAGAGAATATCTGTCTAGGCATTTGTTCTTTACTTGGACGTTGATGGAAATCCGGTCGTTTCAGCGCTTCCCTGACGTCACCATCCAATCAGAGGCTTGCATCGAATGCGTATCTGGTGCTGATATATTGCATGCGTCTTCTCGATACTCTTCTTGTCTTTGTATTCAAATTTCGCTTTCTTCTTCTGTTCATCTCTCACCAATACACGATATCTACGTCAGATACTTTTCAAATATTTGCTCTCGAAAATATTATTGATCAGGTGGTTACTCCAAAACTGGTATCACGTCCAAATGTTGCTTAAGATCATGAGCCATATTATGCTCTCAAGCTTGCGATATCCATCCGCTGTCATGTTCTTCGAGACCACAGCTCAGATTCCTTCTGACATTTCCTTCCTCTAAATATTACAAGGTTTTGTGGCGCATTACATCCGTGTATTCCATACTTATCTGGACGTCACGTATCTGTGGGGTGCTGAAAGCCATGGAGAATACTGCTGGTGTTTCGTTATCTCACATGCTGTGTTTCATGCGGGTGTGCTCCTCCCCATGCTGTGCTTCCTTCCCGCTCGGGCTACTCTGCTCCCATCCTGTATCGCCGTTTCCAAAGAGTGCACAACTGCAGGTGCATCGAACATTGGAGGAGACGAGCTGTTACAGTATATATTCCGAGTCCGACGGGTATTCTTGTCGCGCTTACCGGCAACAGTCGGCGCTATGTTGCCAGCCACGCCCACATCCGGCATCCGACTGCAATCAACCGACTTGAGCGCTTATTAACCAGCCCGGGTATTGGTTCACATGTTTTGGAGAGATCTTTCCGCCGGCCTCGTCATGCGGGCCTTGTGTTACAGACAACGCCACAATGTGGACCCTTGAAGCTATCCATCTTGTCTTTATCCCGGGACCTTCCCCACGTTAAACGGTGTTCCTTGAGGTGTCCATGAGGCCTTGGACTTGAATCCCTCAGGGTTGTTGCCCTACAGAAGCCTCGTTGACAGCCAAAGTATTGCTCCTTTATCTGCCGATCATGGAGCGTGATGCTGTGCATGTCTCCGCTTATTCAAGGCGCCCGGGCCCGTGGTGTGCCCATCGATTCACATTCGGAGTCGTCAAACCCAGCCCGTCAGGGTCTTGGGTTGCCACTGCCGAGTCTTCCATTCTCTTCATCTCTCCAATATGTCAATATTTAATACTGTACCTCGATATCAAGGCTCTGAGATATCGAGGCTCTGAATGCAAGAGGTCGGTGACTCGGACGTAGCGGGATGGAGATGATCTAACAGTAACATATAGCTCAATAGCAAGAGATAATGGCGAGACACAATTCACGCACTGCCGCTCATGAACCTACTTCTGGCGCTCGCCTCGTCTGGCGCCCATGGTCCAGCCTTGCACTTAAGGCGCGTTTATGAAGCCCCGACTCTCAGACTCTCACTTTCCTTCAGACCATGACCATCTCCTCCTCTTCCGTTCCCGACGTCGAAAAGAATACCGGTGCGCCTCACCGCTTTGAAGCTACCACGCTCAGCTGGTTAGACCTTACCTATGCCGTAAATGGAAAAACAATTCTCAATCAAGTGAGCGGACAATTGTCTTCTGGACAACTACTTGCAGTCATGGGCCCCTCTGGTAAGTTTCATCTCAGCCATGTGGCTGGTCAGCTGCTGATTGGCTCAACAGGGGCTGGAAAGTCCACATTCCTCGATGTGCGCATCCTTTGTGAATCGAGCTGTTGCATTTTGAAAACTATTCTAACCTTTAGGTACTCTGCAAACGTGTGTGGGCTTCTAAAGGAGAAGTAAGTCGTGTGATCTTCTCTTTCCTACATGGGGCCGATGTCAGTGTCCTAGATTCGTCTGAATGGCTCCCTAGACTTCGACATGAAAAAAACTATTTCCTTTGTTGAGCAGGAAGACGCACTGCTCGGTGTGTTGACTGTTAAAGAGACCGTCACCTATGCCGCGCGTCTCAGGTGGGTGAACGACGATTTTTTTTTTTTTACCCTCAAAATCTCACTGTCCCGCATTGTCATAAAGTTTACCTCGTGGTTACCCGGACTTGGACGCCCATGTAGACGCAACGCTTCGCTCCCTCGGTCTACAAGACGTGGCAAACAACAGGATTGGAACACCTCTCCAGCGAGGAATCTCTGGAGGGCAGAAGCGGCGAGTCACAATCGCTTGCTCCGTTGTTTCCCGCCCCAGAGTCCTCGTCCTTGACGAGCCTACATCTGGTTTAGATAGTGGTTCTGCGCGCGAGGTCATGGCTTCCCGTGAGTCACAACTTTAAGTGTATGTCATCGGTTTCATTGACAGCACTTATTCTTCAGTCAAGCGTCTTGCCCAGGACACCAATATGGTCTGCATAGCGACTATTCACCAACCGAATTGGGAAATATTTTCCCTCTTCGATTATCTCACTCTCCTCGCTGGTGGACGTGTAATGTACAACGGCCCCGCAAGTACGTTTTCTCGTCCGAATCGTTCCTCTTCTGGTCCACTGAATTTTCACAGCTGATATTGACAGTTACCTCACTCGGATAGGCTACCCTACGCCTCAGCATACTAACCCAGCTGACCAGGCCATCGCCATCATAAACACCGAATTTTTCGGCGCCAGAAACGCACTATCCGCCTCTGCCCATCTTGACAGGCTTGCGTCCGCGTGGATCGAAAATACGCCCAACTACTACACACATGCCCATAATAGCCACGTTGCGCCTTTGGAAGTACTTTCTACTGACTCACCTTCGGAGATCCTCTTGGGTATCCACAAGACGCTCATCCTCACGGAGCGCAATTTCCTGAATTATAGGAGAAATATGCTCGCATTCGGGATTAGAAGTAAACTTTTTTTTTTGTCTTTTCAGTCTAGCACTGACTGATATTTTCATCTAGTGGCAATGTATGGTAGGTTACTCTAAATGTTTCCAAATACTTCCTCCTTATCTACCCGGATCGCAGTTGGGATGGGACTTATGCTGGCTACAATTTGGATTCGTCTTGGCACGAGCACGGATAAGATCAACGACCGTCTCTCGGTATTGTACGTACCCTCACTCACCTTTGGGGTGTATCTGATACAATGAGCTCTTACAGTTTCTTCTCTGTGGCCTTCCTGGGATTCATGAGTGTCGCTGGTATTCCTGCATTTTTAGAGGTCAGAATTTCTTGCGAATACTCTCCGTCCACAACCCACATTTCTCTCTCTTCAGGAACGGAGGGAGTTCGTCCGTGAACGTGCGAATGGACTTTATGGCCCGGGTGCATACGTCCTAGCAAATACTTTTGCCGTTCTGCCGTTCCTGTTTTTCTGCACACTTTTTTTTACAGTGATCTCGTGCGTTGTCTCTCCACCCTTTCTATGCCTATTTCACATTTGAGACCTAGGTATTGGGCAATCGGACTGCATCCTACCGCGACAGCCTTTTTCCGGTTCACGTTATATCTTTTCTTGGGTGTCTTCGCTGCAGAGAGTCAATCCCTCCTCATCGCAGCTATGGTTCCCATATTCGTAGCATCGCTGGCTCTATCCGCCTTCTTGAATGGATTCTGGATGGTAACGCATTCCCAGTCCTAAAGTTTCCACTATATCATTCAATTCCAATATTTTCGATATAGACCGTTCAAGGCTACTTCGTCAAAGCGACTTCACTCCCACGATTCTGGTATTATTGGGCTCATTGGATTGTATGCCCACCTTGACCCTAGCTCATCTCCTTTCCATCTCACGTCGTCGCTTACAGGATTACCAAACCTTTGCCTTTCAGCTGATGGTGCGAAACGACGTCAAAGGGCTCACATTCCAGTGCCCCACCGTGAATGGCTCTTGTCTGTGCCCGTTTGCAAGCTCGCTCGTGCCCGCTCAGTGTGCATTAACAGGTGACGACATTGTCCAGGTAAGATGCCCGTCCATTTCCGCGCTTGCAAGTAATTGAACCAAAGTCTCGCCACACAGAATCTTGGATATACAGGAGCAAACGATGGACTCTACGTGGGAATTTTAATTATCATCTCTGTGGTTTATCGGCTAGCGATGTGGGGTGTCTTGGCTATGAGGAAACGATGAGGTTGATGTTAATGAGTATGATCTACGTGTTTCTATAAGTATCACAGTTTCCCTTTTTTTTTTTTTTTTCTTCCCCGTTTTGCTTTTTGATACATTTATATTCATGGAACATTGCCTCGTGCAGGGTAGTACATATTAGAGTTCTTGTATCTTGTTACATTTACATCTCTGCGACTTACTTTTTTCTAGAAGTGCATTACAATACATTTTCATTATTTTATTGCTCGCGCTATATCCGTAGCCATCTAAGAAGTATGGCTAAATGAACGGTTGGAATTTGTTGGTTAGGCACCTTTGGGTCAACGCTAAGGCTCAGGCGCTAATTTCCACCTCTCATCGATGGTGGTATCAGCCGGCAACTCGATGCAGTCGGACCCTATCAACGTGGACGTTTAGGACAGGATCAATATATGTGCAATCTCTCACAGAAATCATATTGTACATGAGTGTGTATGATAGATCCTGTGATTGGTAAGTGGTCTCGTGACGCCCATAGCTAAGGAAGACTCAAAAAGCTGGTTCTATAAATTTCTTGTCCAAGGAAATTGTGGCGTGACTATGAAGTTATTAATAATCGTGAATTTGTAGATTATGACAACCATTGTAAAATCAGAATATTTTCCAAGGTAAAACCTTAAATGAAACATTGGAACAATCAATAGTTTTCGAAAGGTAATGTAGAGCAGTAAAACAATGTAAAACCATAGGCTTTAACTAGGATCTTCCAAACAAGGAAAATCCTAACAGAACCATGATATCTTTCTGTGAATGATTATAAAATGTATGGTTTGGTCAAGGTTTTGTTTTGTTGAAAATAAAGACAAAACTGTACACTTTGATGGCAGGTATTAATTCATGAAAAATTCTTAATATATTTTGCATGGTTTTATGATAACATTGTGAGGGAAAACCAAGATACAAGCTATAATATCAGAAAGGTTTTATCTCTGTATCCAATTTAGGACAAACTTTGCTAAAAAAAACAAAAGTGCCCAATCAAGGACCCTATTTTTTCTCATGAAAAATAATAAAATCCAGGAACAAGGATAAAAAATATCAGAAAACCCTGTTTTTGAAAAGGTTTGTCTTGGATTTGATATAGAGAAACACCCTTTCAAAAATATCTTTTATTCCCTAACCATAATGCATTGCAAAATATATCCAGAAATTTTTAATACATTTCCCTGCCATGAAAACGTAAAACTTTGACCAAACCATATATTGTATTATCATTTTATTAGGCAAAATATCATGATTCTGTTAAGATTTTCTTTTCTGGAAAATCCTAGTTAAAGCCTATGTTTTGACATGGATTTACTGCCCTATATTATCTTTTGAAAAATAATAGTTGTTCCAATGTTTCATCTAGGGTGTTACTTTGTAAAAATATTTTATTTTACCATGATTTTTATAATCCACAACATCAGGATTTAAGTCAATCCTGTCACATTGTTCTTGGACAAGAAATTTATGAGAAAATTCAACCAGGTTCTTGGGTTTTCATCGGGATTTTCTGTGGGAGATGTTTCCTATGCCTCATAGTGCAAGGCTGCTGCCTAAGTTTTCCCTGCTCAATTGGCCACTGAAATAGCTGCCTACTACAGGGGCAGTTCATACATGAGGTCCTTCAGCTTGTGTATGTATGTGCTTTCTTCTCTGTTGTATGGATATTCATCGGAGACAGCGGCAGACTTGCGGAACCGTGAACATGACTTTATTTTGTTGGTGGATTGGGGGGACAGCTTGAGGTAAGTTCTTGCATGACTGTTTAGTATATCCTTTGGGTTGTGTCCGAAGGATATCCATGTGGAAACAGGATATAAAGGTTGTATACAAATTTCGTACTCTAATCTCTATGTTAGTGTGCGCTTAACTAAATAAAATCTCTGTTGTGAAGGCGCCTAAGCGCACAAAACAAGATGTTCCCAATGTGGATATGATGTAATTTGCAGAACAATTGGTTGCCACGTATCTTTAGCGCGTGTTCAACATGTCCTGCAACCAGCATTCGGAGGGCCCCATCTACCCTCAAAATCTGGTTTCAAACAACAAAGGATTCGCACCTTGGTTGCCTGGCGGTGTCCATATCGCTGAAGTCGGCTATGTCCTTGATGGCGAGTGGATACCGCTCTTTGATGCATCTCAGGAATGTGGGAATGGGCGCGACGAAAGGTTGAACGTGCCAAGAGGATTCTATCCTCTCATCGTTGGGATGGTTAAGAAGAGGATGCTGTGCAGTGGTATGCCTATTACTAGCGACCGTGGAATGACTCGGAGTCTTGGAGCAACGCTGGATTCCAGTTCAATGTGTGTGCATTCATCATTCTGTTGATTTATTTTGTAACTGATATATATATGATCTTCCAGGACAGTCACACAAAGTACTAGTAGCAGCCAATACAGCGTTGCTTCTAATCAGGAAGGTGCCATGCCTGGTGATATCGAAATCCAGGATGCCTTGGAAAAGAGGACGTTTCAAACATATATAAAGAAGAATCATGCATCTTGGTTGGACTTTGCTAACGAGAGGCAGGACCGACCCATACGCCTTATCGACCTCATTTTAGTTACTGGATGGCACAAACCCTCGTCCCGGGCATCTACCGCATTCTCACGGGACTCCAGCCAGGGACATCTAAATTTCACAAACGACGTCGGAAGGAACGTGCAAGGCAATCTGTGGGGTACATGGTCAAAGTCCTACTCTCCTGGAGTGTGGGCACCCTCGGGTCCTCGAAGATCCATAGGGCCAGAGAGGACACGTGACAATGGCCGGGAGGGCTCATCGCAATATGATGGAGATTCTATTGATAATGAAGAATCTAGCATTAACCCACACTTGTGCGTATTTTATTACTTTCTCTGAGTAGTGGTGGACAAGTTCTCATTCAGTATTCACGTCAGACTTCCAGCTACTAATTCTGAACAGATGGAGGAAATTTTCGAGTGGTCCCCTTCACAAGCCAGAAGCCGAGGTGTGTACTCAGACAGGCAAATCTATGAGTGGATCTGGTTAACAGGCTCCTTATAGAATCTACATCTAACCGAGACCAAGGAATTTTTTTCCGTGGGTATTCAATGTGCGATAGGCACACTGGACTAGCTAGATTGTTTTTCCGTCGGAACTGTTTAAAGTGTCCCAATGACGGGTTCATGCGCAGACCAGTTTACGATGAATATATGATTCGCAGAAACAGTAGCGGTGATAATAACACTGGAGGTAACGAAGATACAGCTCGAGACCGATACCCCTCACGGAGTCTTCGAGACCCACCATTTGGCGCGCTCAACCCATCATCATCCACTTCGTCTTCCTCCTCCTCCTCTTTCTCTCCTTCCCCTGGCCCTTACGCCTCTTTTCCTGCTGCAGCGCCCCCTTCCTCCCTCTCCCGATTTCTTTCGGAAAGCCATGGGGGCCCGCATTTCATCACGAGTCGACGTTCCGATAGGGACTTGAGTCCATCTGCTTCATCACACACGGACTGTTCAGAAATTGAGTTTGATATAGATGAAGATCTTGCACTCTATCTGCAGGCGAATCGCGACAAGGTACCTCTGCAAGCTCCACCTTTTGTTCATTGTAATTGATGTTTCTTTATAATGTAGGCACCTACAGCCGTAGAGATCGTACTCGAATATATTTTGGAGGTGATTGACCGTTAATTCTAGGTGTACTATAACTAGATACTGAAACTCAGGGCAGAACTCTGCCTCGGAATTCGCCCTGGCACATGACGATGATGTAATGGAGGTCTTGCGGGTGTGCTCACAAATACGATTGATGGGTCAAGTACGATTCTGAAACTTTTTTTTAGGAAGCACATGTTTCCAAGTCGGAAAATTTTGCCCTCGAGATTCGACAGTGTTCACCTAAAATCTTCGTTGTTGACCAAGGTCTGAACGCCAAGTCTCTCCCACAGGGTCCAGATCCCTCCATTGATGCATTGAATTGGCACAGTTGGAATGTTGTACGGAACCTATCTGGCTTCTTTTAGCGATGAGCCACGCAATAGTCAGGTGAACCAACAAGAATATAGTACTGCTAGTGACCCACAATTGGCGGTCGATCAAAGTAGCCTGCAGTGTAAGGTATCCTAGTCTATTTTCGTGTCAACCACAGCTTATTCTTAGTAAAAGGCCATAATGATTCCTTTCCACGTTCTGGAATTGATAATCCATGTGAGTTCATTCTGTTGTTCAAACTATTGTTAATTGGCATATCGTTTATATTTAGATATGGATAATACGGGAGAGACAGAAATGGGATATAATAATGAAATCTCGCATGAGGTAGTTATTATTACCAAGAATTCTTGATTGTAACCTTAAGATTAAACATTAATTCAGACAGATGACCTTCCCAATGATGCCAGTTTTGTTCTGAGACCTGTTCTTGGAGTGTCGTTCTGACGTTATCATTGTAGATAATTTCATCGAACCAACCAGGACACCAAATTGTTAGAGATAATCCCACAGCGCCGACATACCTCAGAAGAGTGCCTTGCCAGGATGACGGGGCCAAATCATATATCTGCCTCTGGCCGGAGTGCAACCACCCGCATTTCAAAACATACGGATCAGGCATCGATCACGTTAATCACGCGCACTTTAACAAGCGTTACACTTGCACATGGTTTGTTATTTACATTAAGCCCTAAAATTTCAAAGAAACTGAATATCACACGTTGACCCAGCGGGCGAAAGTTCACACGCAGAGCAGATGCTATGCGGCATACCAATCAATCAAGATTCATGTGCCGCTTCTGGTCTGTCTCTGAACTATGCCGCGGGGGACAATATACTGACGGTTCATGACAGTGGAAAAGAGCTCACTCGAAAGTATAATTGTGAGCTGCACGAGCAAAAATGTCAAACCAACATAGGGGGGCGTCTGTTCCCACTATAGTAGGACGGTTATATCGATTCGTGAAAATCGATGGTGCCTTGCATGAAATTGGAAAAATGGAAGTTGAATAAAATCGCGTGGAGTTACCCTGAATAAAACATCGGGAGGTAGGGGAGGAGGTGCAAGCAGAGGAATGAAGTGGGTGGCCACGAAGTTGGTTGCATCAGGGAAGCACCGAAGCCTTGGTCGACTGAGGAAAGAGGGAAGAATGAGTTTGGTGGAGAGATGTGGCATGAGATAATGAACCGGGGTTTAGACTTGGAGTGGTTAAATTATCCTAAAAGAAAATATGGAAATATATATGTGAATCGAACAAGATTGCGTGGACGGAATGAGAATAAATAATACTCATTTGGACAACTGAGAACGTTATTAACACCAGTGAAGGTGCTCTAAATGCGCTGGAGATTCTCAGGCCAGGTTACGATTTCCGATATATGTAGGGTTGCATGGAAGAAGCGAACCAGGGATGGAGCAGGGAAGGATGTTGACGTTGCGGTTGAATTGGAACCATAGGATGAAAGTGGGAATTAACGGATACAAATGAGAGGGCACCAAAGGAATGCAACAGGTGTCGATTAGGGAGAGATGGCGATAAATTGGATACGTACATACGTAAAGGTACGAGAGATGTGTTTAGAAGGAATGCTGGGGATGGATCGATTAAGATATATTTAGACAAATGTAGTCAGCGTCAGGGCGGTACGTACAGACTTCGGCGCTCGCAGAGGGCGAACGACTGGATTGGCCCTGGCAAGATGGTCTGGACATCTTTGATGCAGGAACATGTCGGTTGCATTAGAGGTTAGATGAGAAGAAGTCGAAGGAAAGAAGGCCGTGGAGGCAACAGAGGGCCTGAGAGTGACACGTTGGCGTGTTGATGCGGTGATGCAGCTGGGTCGGGAGGTGCCGTACACAGGTTAGCTGTGGCGTTTGAATGTGGTGGCTCAGCGTGGCGTGGGAGATGGGAGGAGAGGGACAAGTACGTGTTCCCTGGGCTGAAAGGGTGGGCGGGGCTGGAAAACGAGGATGGGAGGATGGAGGTAGAGTTTGAACGGGTTGAGAGTATGGACGGATAAGGCTCGAGCCCTGCGCCAATCGCGTTCCCTAATCGGATCTGTCGATCGTTATACAGACATTCAGAGTCCGCACTCTTCTGGACACGTTCTGAGCACCCTGCTGCCCATTCGGGACGGGGTGCATACGGTCACTTATAGATATTCGCGTGAGTATTATAGGTATTCGTGTGTTCGTGTTCGTGTTCACCATGATCCCAGATAGTCGGCTCTCCCCTGATTCCTGCACAAGGCCCGGATACCGACCGTAAGCCCGGTATCCTAGACAGATTCTTGATCATGGATCGCACCCATTTACGTTGAATTGAATTCCCTTGCCATTATTCAATGAGCAGACAGACGTCCGATTCATGGCCTGCGTGCCGGCTGCTTCTTTCGCGTGAGCGCACGTACAAAAGGACACGAGGAACCCTCGCATCTCTGAAGGCCTGGGCTGCTTTCTTCCCGTCCCCTCCGCTCACTCATGTCGACAGACTACGATGCATACGATGCTATCCTGCACCACATATTCCGTGAGGTGCGCTCGCCGTCTGCGTTCTCGTCCATACCGTCCATGCTAACAAGCCCCAGACGCAAGGCGACGCGTGGTTCAAGCCGCTGTCCGAGAACCTCGCGGCTGGTGTCTGCCTTCGTGTTGCAGAGCCCGTCATCCCCACCGTGTCCCTCCCGGGCCAAGGCGATATTGGTGTCGGTATGATCTTGCCAGGCATGGCTGTCGACTCTGCGGTTCAATCTGGATCAGGCTCTGGCTCCGGTTCGCCTTCCATCGATCCGACGCCGTCCTCTTCGACTCCCGTGCTGCCCGACTCTTCAGCGGTGTCCACCCCTGGACTGTCGCCGACACCCTTCCCCTCGTCGCAGGCCATACCAGCCCAGACTGCGCAAGGTCGCCCTCTGTCTCAGCAAGCCCCGACACTTCCCCGCGCGCAATACCGTGTGTTCCCGTACGAGAACCTGACGTTAGCCCCGTTCGAGGCGGCGGTGAGAAGCTTGAATCCGGTTGTCGCCGTCAAAGTCAGGAATGCAGCGGTCCATGCTGCGTTGGGGAGTGTGTGAGTTGTGTTATCTCATCCGTTGTTATTATTTTGGTTTTCTTCTTCGCTTTTATATCCTATCTTCTCTTTTACTTTTATTACTTCCTTCTTTACTTCCCGCCTTCTTGCTCCGCTCGACCCAAGAACACTCCACACCATCCCAAATACATCGTAGCTGTAACGCTGCGGATCATCTCCACTTCGAATGTAGGGTCCTCCATGCTCATCGCACATCACATCGTGGCGCTATCGCCATCATCTTCCAAAGTTGGTGGCGCCGTTGCCATCCACAACGACCGTGGCTCAAGTCCTATCAAAGATCTTGGTACAAACGCTATCATCTCGCCAAGATCGTGGAGCAATCCATGCCAGCCTGAGGTGGCGCAATCGCTAATCTAATCCACCTCATGATACAATTGCAAATCTAACCCACCTCGTGGACGCCGCGCTTCAATTCAATTACTCGAAACGACCTTCGATTAGGCGCCTGAGAGTCTTCCAGATTTGGACCGGCGCACGGCGCCGACATCCAGTACTCACTTACGCTTTGCACAAGCGCTATCTGTTGTGCGCTTACACAACATCCTCAAGGCTGGCCCACTCTCGGCCCGCGTGCACGTGCACAGACACTAGCTATTGCATCCGATTCTATGTTATTACTCGGATCGATCGTTCCACGCGTCGTGGTTGAAGAGGTTGAATCTGTGTTATTGTTTTTCTCGTTTTTTCGTGTTCACGAGAACGCAGACTGTGGGTGGCTAGGGCCGTTCCAATACGGTTAACCAGGTGGGGTGCATTTGCCATCCCTGGTCCAGATAGATTGTCGACGTCGCCCTGTACACGCGCGCAGGAGATGGCTAGGCTCATAGTAGCCCAATACACGACATATCCTCCACCACACTACCAGCCTTCAACCACCCACCCATCTTCGGATCCCTGCGCGCTGTCTACTTCTAAATTTCATCGTTGGTACCCTCAACTTGCTTCCGAAACTCTGTTGGGGGAATACGACCTCGAAGCCTCCCATCTTCGTCTTATTGGATTGAATTTCCTTTCCGTGATGTCATCGTGTGCGGTGGCTCGTAGCCGAACTGCTTGGTGTTTTCCACATCACGCATCACCGTCTCCATCTCTGCTCTGATGTTTGTGACTTGCATTATCCGTGCAGTGGATTTGGAGAAATGTGGATGCAGTGTTCTATTGTTGTCTTTGGCGTGTGGTTGACCATTCATTTTCTCTTTATCAATCTATAGTTAATTTAATTATAATTTTTGTCTCTTTTTCTCATCTCTTCCTACATCCCGTCATTCTCTCTGACATCCTCTTCCTCTCCCCTTCTCCCCTCCCCCTCCGCAGACCACCCACGGTCTCTGCACTCCATGTCGACTCCGAGACGCGCATACAGATCCTGGACACGATGACCAGATTGCCGAGGGCGGATAAGGAGCAGTGTGCGGCGTTTATTGTGAGTGTTTGTGGTTGCAAAAAAATCTTTTCCCCACTGGTCCCTCGTTTCACATTCCCCTTCCTTCTTCTTTAATTTCTTTTCTCCCCTTCCTTCCTTCCTGCTCCCCCTGCTCCACCTTTCATTCCATGTCCGTCTTTCCCTCTCCCACTCCCTTCATCCGACTTTCCCTCTCCCACTCCCTTCATCCGACTCTCCCTCCCTGCCTCTCTCACTTGCGCTAACCCTCTTCCCTCCCCAGCGTGATGAACGCGTCCTAGTAGTGTGGTCTGATGCCCTCGATTCCATCATCCCTACCTGCCACGACTTCCAACGCAAACTTAACGCCCTTGTCATGCGCCAGCTAAGTTCTCCCTCCCGCCCCTCCTCCTCCCGCATGAGCTCCTTCTCTCCTGGTGCCTTCTCCCCCCTCTCCCCCAATAGCGCTCCCTCCCCACTCTCGCAGCCTGCTACCGGGAGTGGCGAGGACGCAAACTCAGAAAAGCCCCTCACGGGGACGGGCCCAGGAGCCACAGTCGTTCGCTCGCCAAGCGGCACGACACGCATTGTGAAGCCGCGTCAAGCCCAGAAAAAGGGACGCACGTGTTGGGGCTTCGGACATGTCGCCAAAGCGCCTCCTTCTGCGCTTTCGAATCCCAGTTCCGATGTAAGTATTAATGGTGAGAAGGGGGACGGCGACGCGGAAGATGGTCCGGCCAGGGGTGGGAAGAGAAAGATACAGCTGTTGGCGTCCTTTTATGGGGGGTTGGCGTGCGCATTGGCCTTTTGTGAGTGTCAGGTGTTTTTTGAGTCTTCTTTGGACACACCCTAGGAAGTTATTCATATGTCTTTTTTCGCTTTTTTGTGCAGTTTTTATGGGCACCGGTCTCCGTGCGTATATGTTTTGTTCACGCTAATCACGATGAAGCTAACCCCTGCGATACTTCAGGCCTCCTCCTCTCTGAGTGGCGTCTCGACGGCTCCTTGACGCGCTTCTGGCTTTGTGCTACAATGCCGTTCGTCTTCTGCATTAGTTTGTTCTTCTGTCTGCAGATTGTGGGGAATATCACTTATATGTAAGTTTCGTCCTTGCACTCTTCTTTTGTAATTTATACCTTTGCTTCAAACCTCTGTGGATCTCACGTTATCTGCACCTCCTACTCACTTATTCGACTGTTCTACTATGCTATCGTGTCACATCATTTTGCTTATAACGCCACATAGCATTGGCCCTGTCGCTCAATACCATGAAAACTCCAAGTACTACTCTGCCATCAAACCTGTTCCGAACCGTGCCGTCGACGAGAACCTCCCGCACATCACGATCCAGATGCCGGTATACAAGGAGAGTTTGGAGATGACCATGTGAGTACCGCGGGCACTGACAATTATTTCTCTACTCCACTTCGTGAATAGATCTGACACTTTTCTGCCCAGCACGCCTTCCGTGGAGTCCCTGAAAAAGGCGATGCAGACCTATGCACGTCAAGGTGGGACGTCTACTATTTTTATTAATGATGATGGGATGCAGGTAAGTTTTTGTGGATCTGGTTTGGTGAACGGCGTAGCTCACATGCATCACCTAGCTCCTCCCTGTCGAGGAACGTCTTGCCCGGCAGGCCTTTTACGCCCAACACGGGATCGGATGGGTCGCCCGTCCCAAACATGACCCCCTCCCCACGAAACCATCCAAGTCCGAATCTGTATCGAGCGCGAGGCAGCCTTCTGGCTTCATCCGCGCAGGCCGCTTTAAGAAAGCAAGCAACATGAACTACGGCCTTGCTATGAGCTTGAAAGTTGAAAAGTTTGTGTTGCAGCTCCTCGAGGAGCGGGAGCAGGAGAGAGAGCGGGCTGCCCAGGGAATTGGTGGCGCACTTGGTGTAGGTGGGGGTTTGGGTGTGAATGCGAGCTCGAACTCTGCCAGGTCGGGCGCGACTGGCTTGACGACGAGTACGACGAGTACGATGGCGGATGTGGATATTGATATTGAGGAACGGGCTCTGCAGCTTGCTCTGGAAGAGACGTATGAGGAGTCTGGAAGGCGGTGGATGCCGTGGGCTTCCAACGGGCGTGCGATACGTGTTGGAGAGATTATATTGATTGTCGACTCTGATACGGTCGTGCCAGAGGATTGTTTTAGGGATGCGGCCAGGGAATTGGCTGAGAGCCCTGAGGTGGCAATCATTCAACATGAGTCCGGTGAGTGGGGGTTGGGGCAGGTGTAGTTGGCATGGCTGACTGGTGCTGAATTTTTTTGTTGTTGGGGAGAATAGATGTAATGCAGGTCGCTCACCATTGGTTCGAGAACGGAATTGCACATTTCACAAGAAGGATTAACAAGTGTATTTCAATGGGTATGTTTTCGTTATACTCATCGTTCCTTGTTTCCCCGCTCACGTAATTCCAGTCTGCGCCAACGGAGAAATCGCCCCTTTTGTTGGACACAACGCGTCAGTTCCTTCCTTGCTGCCCCCTCTCCCCTCCTTAACTTACCTATTTCCCTACCCTCTTTCCAGTTTTCTTCGTTGGGAAGCCATCCAAGACGCCTCCTTCATCGACCCTGCAGACGGCAAGCGCAAGATCTGGTCCGAGTCAAACGTATCAGAGGACTTTGACATGGCGCTGCGCCTGCAGCTTGCTGGGTATACAATCCGCTGGGCCTCGTATTCCAACGGCGGGTTCAAGGAAGGCGTGTCGCTCACCTGTGACGACGAGCTGAATCGGTGGGAGAAGTATGCATATGGGTGCAATGAGTGAGCTTTTTTTCTCAGGGTGGTTCCTTGTGGTATCTGTGGGCCCGTGGATTGATATATTGGTGTGAAGGCTCTTGTTTAACCCCTTGATTCATTGGTGGCGCAAAGGTCCTATCAATGCGCAGCTGCGGCAGTTCGTATGGTCAGATGCGCCCCTCGTACGCCTTCGTTGTACGTGCTGTTGGTCTACATGACTTACCTCCTCCCGCATCCAGCACTACAAAATCAGTATGTTAGCCTACATGTTCTCGTACTGTGAGTTCTTTCCTTGCGCTACATAGAGATTCTGGTCTCATCTTATACGCAGATGGTATTGCTGCTGGCACCACGCTCTCTCTGCTTAATTACCTCCTCCTCGGGTTCACCATCTCCATTGATGGATTCTACCTTAAAAGTTTTGAAGTCTGGCTTGCGTGCATGGTTGTTTTTCCTGGCTCTGGGAATATCGGCTTTACAATGTTAGAATATCGTCTCGGACAAAGGAACCTTGTGCGTTGATTTGTGTTTAATTTTATATTTTATTCCATTCTGCATGGCTGAATGTGTTTGCATAGGTTGATTCTTTCATAGAGAACATGAAATGGGTTCCATTCTTGTGCGTATCTGCCTTCTTAACTCTCCGCAAACACTTATGCACCATCACATAGTTTATTTTTCTTCGGAGGTCTGGGGATCCACCTCTCCACCGCCCTTCTCGCACATCTCTTTTCTTACAATATGACTTGGCAAGCGACGAAAAAAGAAGTGGAGCGCTCCAACTTCTTCATCGAGGGACCTCGCATCTTGCGCCGCTTCTGGCTCTCCTTTTTGCTCTCGTTCGCGGTAGTAATTGGCATGATTATTCTCGCCACGCCGCTCGTCCCAGCCGGATGGCAGATCCCCGGGTCCAATTGGGCCGTTATATTTCCCATGGCGTGCGTATTCTTTTTGATTTACTCTTCTCTGAAAATCAAAGTCTCATTTCGATTGCATCACACAGCCTTACCGCGGGCTGCCACATCCTTTTCCCGGTAAGTGCCGTTTCCTAACCGCTTCAGAGTATCACTGACCTCTTTTCCTTGACTAGATCGTGCTCAACCCATGGCTCATGATCTTCTCTTACTAAGCCTATACCCCACATAACTATTCCCCTCGTACTTTCTTGCGAAGAACGGATATGAGATTATCTGAGAAATTTCTGCGTTTTGGGGTATTTAGTCGGATAGTGCATAGACAGTCCATTTATTCCCCCATGTTTTTTAGGGTCGCGAGTCAGGACAAACAGTTGATATCCTTCCGCGTGTACTGTACGTGCAAAGGGCTTATCTATTGTCGCTACACACATGTAAAAAATAATTTAATGTTGTATAGTTGCAGCATTCGCACTTGCGGAGACATAGCAGTAATTATGTCAATCACACCTAAGACCCAAGGTTTCGAACAAAAAAGGTAGAGGAAACCTCACCGAGAAAAGACAACGTATAAGAATTTCAGATAAGTGTCTTGTATCAGTCGTGAGTGATCAATTATAAGGATATTCAAAACAAATGGTATTCTTCATTGCTGGATAAATTTGAGGAAGCAACACTTACACAAGTTTGAGAGTTTTGGTATGGAATAGTACCTGATTAATATCTAAAACGGACTTTAGAGCTTGGGAATGCATGTGTTGGGAAGCCATGGAATTCAGGGGAGATGGGGAAAGCCTCAAGTGGGGAGTTGGTAAGAGGGAAGGAAAGAGTGGAAATTTGCCATGCATAATATGAGCAGCTTTCCTACCATCTGGAATTTGGATGGATTCTGACATTGATAATGAAGTCACGGTGACGGTGACCCATAAGCTAAGCACAATATATCCCACATAGGGCATGATTGCAATGAATTAATCCAAGGCATACAAATGCTTCTGAAATGGTTCCAAGGGTATCAGTGTATAAATTGCTTCAAGTGCTACATGTCATAGATGATGAAGAGTGAGAATTTGAATATACTGTTAAGTCTGGAGTAGAGGATGTCTTGTTCAAAGGAATTCTGGAGTGGTCAAGTGTTAGATCCTGGATTGCCTCCAACAAATCCCTGCACTAGCACTCTTAGTCATCCACTTCCATGTCATGTCCAAGCCATACTCACCCCCCCATTGCACTCTACACCCTTGCATCCCCTCCAAGCTCCTCACATGATCTCTGCACACATCACACTCTGTCCTGTCATCCTCTCCACATCATTCCTTCCATCACCCCTTCCATCATTTTCTAGTATGTGCCATAGTTCCACAAGACCCCCTTTCTTGTTTAGCATTCCTGCATCCTAATGTAGTTCTCTTCTCACATTTAGATGACCCTGTTCCATATTAATCCCATGCTCCAAATATATTTAAACCTCCATGTATTTGTAGCTAGTTCTCTAGTTCAAATATTGATTTAGTCTCATCTTAGCTACCTCTGTGAACTCACTCCATAACCCCACTCTGCAACCTCACTCCATAACACCTCCATCAATACAAAGACAAGACAATGTAAGAGGGTACAACACATAAGTTGAAGCTAAGTCCTTTTGACTCTGTACCCTGGTTCAACTTTGACAGCTCAACCACTCTAGAATCCCTTTGGACAAAACATCCTTGACTCTAGACTTAACAGTATATTTGAACTCTCACTCTTTATTGTCTATGAGACTATGAAGGAGTAAATAGAAAAATGTATAATTTTTTTTGTATAAGATTTTTTGTTTGAAATTTTAAGCAAACCAAAGCCAAGTGAGATATAGATAGTAAGAGAAATTTAAGAGAAAGGTGTGAAAAAGACAAGTGAGATGGGCCAAGGTTTGGGTAGGTCTTGGCTTGGGTCAAAGTAACTTAGTGAAAAATGAAAAAGACTGAGAGGGATATGGGTATAGAAAGCAGGTTGTAGTTTATAAAAACTTGTATATAGAGTGACCATAGATAGCTAAGAAAATTGACCATGAGTAAAACAAAATAAACTAAAATCTGAATCATATCAAGGGGACCATGGTCCTGGCTTAGTGTTAAGTCCGGAGTCAGAGACGTATTGTCTGGGGGGTCTGGAGTGGTCGAACGATCGATTTCAAACCAGGATGCAGAGTCGAGAGGACTTGGCTTCAACTTATGTGTTGCGCCCTCTTGTGTCGTCTTGTCCTTGAATTTATGGAGTTGCGGAGCGGAGGTTGCGGAGTGAGAACGGAGTTAGCGAGGTGAGACTAAATCAATATTCAAACTAGAGAACTAGCTACGAATACATGGAGGTTTAAATACATTCGGAGCGTGAGATTAATATGGAGCAGGGTCATCCAAATGTGGAGGAGTTACTATACTAGGATACAGGGATGCTAAACGAGAGACAGAGTCATGTGGAACTATAGAACATACTAGAAGATGATGCAGAAGATAATAGAAGGAGTGACGTGGAAGAAGGACGGAGACGGAGTACGGAGTGTACGGAGGTTGTCCGTGGGATGGAGTCCGGTGGAGGATCGGGATCTGTATAGGAGGCTGAGATTGATCTGGAGGAGCGCGGAGATGAATGATAAATGGGCGCTAGGGCGGAGATTTGTCAGAGGGGGCCTAGGATCTAACACTTAGCAGGGTAGGCAGAGTGAAATTCAGCAATGATCTTGGGCACATGACCGAGTTTGGTAGTGAGCATCCAAGATGTTTCTTCGTTGGTGCCTTCATAACCAGCCTATCGGACCAGGTATAGGAGATTACAGGGTCTTTGGTATCAGTCTACCTTTGAATCAAGGATTTCAGCTATCTCATACTCTATCTCGCCATTGATTTTGACAGGCATAGGAGGGTCCTGCACTCGGTTTGGTATAACATTAGGAGTAGCAGGTTCAAGCATTGAGACATGGAAGACTGGGTGTACTTCCTGCATATTGTCAGGCAACTGAAGAATGTAGGAATGACTACTGGCTTTTGCTATGACTTTGAAGGGACCTAGATATTTTTTGGCCAGTTTCTTTGTCAGCCAAGTAGTTCAGAAGAATTGTGCTTTGACAAAAGCTGAGGACCCAATTGCAAATTCAGGAGCAGGGAGTTGCTGAGTGTTGGCCGATCTCTGATACCGAGATTGAGCATGACTGATTTGCTCTTTCAGGGCTTCATGAAGTTGGCCTAGATCAACAGTGAACTCACAGGCTCGGGAGGAAGCGAGGTCTCATTTGGGGTGAACTGTAAGGTTCAGGTGATGTCCCTTATTAGTGAAGAAGGGAGAGATGCCAGTAGTAGCATTTAGGGCATTATTATATGCGAATTTGGCTAGTGGTAACAGTTTGGACCAGTTGTGCTGTTGATAGTTGCAATAGACTCGTAGATATTGTTCCAGGGTTTGATTTACACATTCGGTTTGACTGTTGGCTTCAGGATGGTAACCTGAAGTGAAGTGTAAGCACATGTCAAGGGCTTTACCAAGTGACCTGAAGAAGTGAGAAACAAATTTGCTTCCTTGGTCAGATGTTACATGGCTTGGTACACCATGCTTCAAAAAGACATGAAGCATGAACAGTTTTGCTAGTTTGGCCAAGGTAATCATGTCAACCATAGGAATAAAAATACTTTGTTTAGTGAGTCTGTACACTATTCCCAGAATAGAAGTAAATCCTGAGGATGGAAGGAGTTGTTCAATGAAATCCATTTAAATAGAATTCCAGGGTCTCTCAGGGATTGGTAGTTGCTTCAGAAAGCCGTAAGGTTTGTGTCGCTGTGATTTGGAACACATACATGTGGTGCATGACTTGCAAAAATTGATGACCAAAGTTTGGAGGCCTGGCCAAGTGTATTCTTGGCGAATCAGAGCCAACATCTTGTTTTGACCAAAGTGACCTGAGAGTACGTGATCATGTTTATATTGAAGTACTCCCAATTTGAGATTGTTGGTTTTGGGTACGTATATGCGGTTGTCCAGTCAAAGAAATCCATCTTCCATTTGCATCCATCTCAGGTTTGGTTTTGGGTCCAGACCTAGATATTGTGATGCTATGGGATCTGTGGGAAGTGCGGATAGGATGTTGGAATGTAGTGTCTCAGAGTCCATGATAATGCTTGCTCAAAGAGCTGGAATGATGAGTTGAGTCGTGCAAAGTGATTCTACAAGTTGCAAAGATGTGAAGAATGGCCAAAGGTTTTGCAGGTTGATTGTTCTGTAGTCACTACCTCCATCTTTTAGGTAGACATCCCATCGTCTAGTTAAAGCGTCAGGCTTATTACCAAGCTTACTGGGATGGAAACATATTGTGAGGTTGAATTGAGATAGATATTTGGACCAAAAAGCCTGCCAACGGGTCAACACTTTAGTGGTAGAAAAATACTCAAGGTTTTTGTAGTCGGTAATGACGTCTACTGGTTTGGCTGAGCCTTTCAGATAGTGTTACCAATGTTTGAAAGCCTTGAAGATTGCTAATAACTCTTTATCATGGCGCCATCTTCCAGGGTGATCTTGAGATCATATGGTCGATGTGGTCCCAGAGTCTCAGCTTTTGCTTTGCTGAAGACATCCACGAAGTTGTGATATTCTTCCAGGATGTTTTTCAGGTCGACCAAGACTGATGGAGTGGAGGAGACCTTAGCTGACCAACCTGAGGTGGCATTGATGGCTGAGAGGTCAGGCCGAAAAACTTGTGAACCTTCTAGCTTGCAAGCATGCACAAATGCAGCTGCATTAACTAGGGCTATATGCGGAGCTTCCAGCTTTGGGGTGGATCCAGACTGGGGCGAAGGCAAGGCAGCACAAGCTGGCTCGGCTGAGGCTGTTGGGATGTTCATAGACTCCATAGAGGCAGTTTGGAATTCAATACTGCCCAGTACCCAGTCAGTCAACAGATTGTATTGGGTGAGCCACTTGTGTCCAAGAACTACCAAAATGGATGTATCTAATGATGTGACATAAAATTCTATGGAATGTGTGTGTCCTGAGGGGAAGCGGATAGGTATTTCTACCAATTCAATAATGACTGAGTTCGTACTACCATCAAATAATTTCAGAGGAATGGGAGGGATAGAACAAGTGGGTATACTATGATTTTGGACAAAAGTAGATTCTATAAAACTCTGAGTGGATCCTGAATCAATCAAGCATTTGAACGGGGTATCAGAAGAACTAGGAATGGAATTGGAAGACAAGTAAACTATTAAAGAGTTTGGATTAAATAAAGCAGAAGCATTGAGCTTAACCTCACTACTAGCACCAGCCAAGTCAATGCAACTCTTGGGGTGCTCAGAGGCCAAAGAGTCGTGGACTAATTTTTTGGCTCAGTTGCCTTAGTCGAATTTTCAGCTTTGGTGTCCAAGGCAGTAGCCACTTTGGGGGTTGAAGGAGTAGTCGTCGCTCGTGCCTTGGTTGATTTCAGGCAGTCTGCAACTTTGTGACTGTCAATGCCACACAGGAGACAAAGATTATTGTTGATGCATTGCTGGTGTTCCTTGGGAAGGAGCTTGCCATCCTTACCAAGCTTGTTCGCATACTCGGGTGGGTTCAGCTGGGACATAGAATTGTCCTTGCCCGTGCCTTTAGGTTTTTTCGGGCTGTCAGACTTGTCCATGTTAGTTAACTTGGGCTTGTCAGACTTTCCTTCTTTTTTTTGGCTTAACAGGGCCCTCTTGTGCCCACTCTGCCTTTCTCTCCCAGTATCTCACATCGATCTGTTGGATGATATTTTGAAGCTGGTTGAGGGTCTGAGGCTTGTTGAAATGGACCAATCCGTCCTTGATTCACTTCGGTAAGACCATATAGGCCGTCCAAAGCAGGGCGTTGTCGTTGTAATCGACAAATGTGGTGAGTTGGTAGAATTCCACAAAGAACCAAGTGGCCTTGTGGTTTTTGTACATAGTTAATTTTTTGAGAGCAATCTCAGCTTTGGCTTGTTCATCCCAGGAACCAAAGTTGATTTGTAACTACTCCAGAAAGCCATCTAAGTCAATGGCCCATCTCGGTTTGGTTTGGGGATCTCCGGTGAGATATGGCTCAAAACATTCCAGTGTGGTCCCTTTCAGGTAGGATATCATGTAATTGACCTTCTGCCTATCATCAGTAAAGGAATTGGGTCACATCCAGAAATTCATGTTGAACTTAAAGATGAAGCTTTTGAGCTTCTTTGGGTTGGCCCCATTGAACGGGTCTGGTTCCCAAATTTGGGCAGTCTGACCATCTTGGCATTGTTGCTGGGCAGTCCTACCAAGCTCCAAGATTGCATTGAGGAGATCCCAATTGTTTGGGGGTTGAGGGGCACCTCTAGGAGGAGAAGCGGCCCTTGGAGAAGGAGTGAATTGTGGAATGGGAGGATTATCCAGTTTGGGGGTCTCAGGAGGCCTGACCAAGTCATGTTCGCTCCTATCCAGGTTGTTATTGTATTTGCCATCACCTTGTTGCTCATACAGTTTATCATCGATAACCTCTTCAATTTGAGCAGATTGTGAGGGGGAACCAAGAGAATGGAGTGAGCGGGGAGAAGTGTTATGACTGAAGTGGAGAGATGGGGTAGAGGACATTCCACATGCTCTTTGCTGTAAAACTGTAGGGGTGAGCTGACTATGATCAGCTCGGGCAATAGCTCTAGTAAAAGGAAGCATATTGTTTGAGTAGTGAAAGACAGGAAGATGATTGGTTCAGATTATACTGTTAAATCTATGCACACATGCTCTCGGTTCGGGTGGTTTGGCTCAGTCCAATGAGCCGAGGTTTGGATGTGGCATTAGCTTCAACATTCTTGCATTGCGCCAATCCTCCTGCCCATGCCACTGGATTCTGGACTGATATTCAGCAGGGGCTACCAATCCCTGAGAGACCCTGGAACTCTATTTCAATGGATTTCATCAAGCAACTCCTTCCATCCTTGGGATTCACTTCTATTTTGGTAATAGTCTACAGACTCACTAAACAAAGTATTTTCATTCCTACAGTTGACATGATTACCTCAGCTAAACTAGCAAAACTGTTTGTGCTTCATGTCTTTTTGAAGCATGGTGTACCAAGTCATGTAACATCCAACCAAGGAAGTGAATCCATTTCTCACTTCTTCAGGTCACTTGGTAAAGCTCTTGACATGCGCTTACACTTCACCTCAGGTTACCATCCCAAAGCTAATGGTCAAACTGAATGTTTAAATCAAACCCTGTAACAATATCTATGAGTATACTTCAACTATCAGCAGGACAACTGGTCTAAACTGTTACCACTAGCTGAATTTACTTACAATAATGCCCCAAATGCTACAACTGGCATCTCTCCCTTCTTTGCTAATAAGGGACATCACCTGAACCTTACAGTTCACCCTGGACAAGACCTTGCTTCCTCCTGAGCCCATGAGTTTGCTATTGACCTAGGCCAACTTCATAAGGCCCTGAAAGAGCAAATCAGCCATGCTTAATCTTGGTATTAGATATTAGCCAATGCCTGGCAACTTCCTGCTCCTGAGTTTGTGATTGGGTCCTCTGCTTTTGTTAAAGCTAAATTCTTCCACACAACTTGGCTGATAAAGAAGCTTACTGAAAAATATCTCAGTCCCTTTGAAGTCATAGCCAAAGCTGGTAGTCATTCCTACACTCTTCGGTTGCCTGACAATATGTGGGCAGTCCATTTGGTCTTCCATATCTCAATGCTCAAACCTGCAACTCCTAACATTATACCAAACCAAGTTCAGGAACCTCCCCCACCTGTTGAAATAGATGGTGAGATCAAGTATAAGATAGCCAAAATCCTTGACTCAAAGGTAGACTGACAACTGGAGACCCTGTAGCCTCCTTTACCTGGTCCACTGGGCTGGTTATGAAGGCCCCAATGAAGAAATGTCCTGGATGCTTGCTACCAAACTCAGTCATGCTTCCAAGATTATTGCTGAATTTCACTCTGCCTGCCCTGCTAAGCTGGGGCCATGGTCCCCTTGATATGATTCAGTTTTCTTTCCTATTTGTACTCATGGTATATTTTCTTAGCTATCTATGGTCATTCTATGTACAGATTTCTATCCTAAGTATCCTCTGTCTACTCTCATACCCATCTCAGTCTTTTCATTTTTCACTAAGTTATGTTTACCTGAACCAAGACCTACCCAAATCTCAGCACATCTCACTTCTCATTTCTTCACACCTTACTCTTAACTCTCTTAGTCTCTCTCTTGGTTTGCTTTGGTTTGCTTGATTTTTAACTCAAAATTTTATACAATCATTTTTTCATTTTTCTATCTACTCCAATGTCTCCTCATCCTCCTTCTCCTTTTCCCCATCCTCATTTTTTTCCTCATCTATATCTTCTGAACTGACCTGACCCAACCCAAACCCCTGCCACTCTGGCATCCCACCACTCTCTAGCATCCTGTTAAGTCTGGAGTCAGAGACATCTTGTCTGGGGTGTCCAGGTAGTCAAACTGCTGATTTAATCTGGGGTACAGAGTCGAAAGGACTTGGCTTCAACTTATGTGTTGCACCCTCTTGCATTGTCTTGTCCTTGAATTTATGGAGTTGCAGAGCAGAGGTGCAGAGTGAGAACGGAGGTAACAAAATAAGACTAAATTGATATTTGAACTAGGGAACTAGCTACAAATACATGGAGGTTTAAATACATTCAGAGCATGGGATTAATATGGAGCAGGGTCATTCAAATGTGGAGATGTTACTATACTAGGATGCAGGGATGCAGAATGGGAGATGGGGTCATGTGGAACTATAGAACATACTAGAAGATGACGTGGAAGATAATAGAAAGAGTGATGTAGATGTCCATGTATTGGATTGATGACATGATGGAGATGATGAGGGCAGAGTACAGAGTGTGCTGAGGTCATGTGGAGGTTGTCCGTGGTGTGGAGTATGACGGAGGATAGATATCTGTCTGGAGGGCTGAGATTGATCTGGAGGGGGGTGGAAATGAATGATAAATGGGTGCTAAGGGCAGAGATATGTCAGAGGAATTCTAGGATCTAACACATCCACAACTGGATGCTCACCAACTGGTCTATGGACATGGCCAGGACCTCCAGCACTGCTGTCTGCCTCTCTGCAAGGCAGTTCTGCACTTCTAAAGCTGATACAAGCCAGCTCACAACCGAGCTTACTCACTTGGGCACCTGGATCAATGCCCCTCCTCCACTGGGCCTAAGTGTCTCCACCCAAGGCACTTTCACCTTTGGCCTCTCGACCAACCCCTCCTTCTCACCCTTATTCCCTGTGTCTGTCAGAAGGCTCCAGCCTTGTTTCTGGCCTCTTGAGAGACTGCATTTTACCATGTGTGCCTTGCAGGCAGCACATGTTGCCCCAGTACCCAAGCCAATGCACCCTGCTTGTGTTGCTCACAGGCCTTGCACAGCAGCCCCTCAGTCTTCAACTGAGCCACCAGCTGCTGGCCTTTCACCTAAAAAATACTAAGTCAATAAAATAAAATAACAAAACACAAAATACTCACCTGGTGAGGCATCTTTAGTGCCTCGACCATCCCTGGCCCTCTGCTCAACCTGGCCAGTGCGTTCACAGCTTGCCTCAGTGTTTTTGGCTTTGTTGCTGCAACATTTTTGAGGACCTCATGCTTCTTGAGCACATGGGTCTCTTTTGCATTTTTGGCTGGCTCAGCCATGTTATTATTGGCCCATGACTGGGCTGGTAGTGTTTTTGGAGAAGTCCCTGCTGCTTTGGGCTCAGCCATCTTGAGTGGAGCCTCTTCATCAGCTTGCTTCTCAGTTACAACTCAGGCCTCTTCCTCATCCTTTTTGCACTCCCTTGCCTCCCCCTCCTCCCACTCTTTCTCCTCCTGCTCCTTCTTCCTCTTCTCCTCCACCTCTGCTTCCTTGCAAACATGCTCCTGCTCCTCTGCCTCCTCATGCTCATGTCTCTCCACATCTTTGCACTCCTTGCATGCCTTCTCATCATGGTCACACTGGTGCTGTTTTCTGCACTCTTCAAACTGGCACTGTTCTTCATTGGTGTTAGAGCCCATTTTTTGAATCAAGTGAGTGTGCAGCAGTGATTGGCTGGTGGTGGATTATGGGAGAAGCTACCCTGGGAAATTCAATCCCCAAACAATTCACTTATCTCAGATAGGCATCAAAACCTTAATGGTTCAAACTCCACTTACCAGCTTCATGGGTTTAGCTGTTAAGAGGGAGGTACTGTCAAAGTACGATCTACTGAGCCTTGGTTCACTTGGTTGTACCAACCAAAGTCTCCACATACTGTATTACAAGTTACAGACCCATACGTCTTATAAGTATGTTTGGCTTGGTTTGGTACATCACTTTTCTTTATATTTTCATTTATTCATTCACTTCGCTTCAGTTACCCTCAGTACATGTACAGGGATGTATGCCTGCCCTTCATGTTTTACTATTCTTACCTGCATATCTTACATTCTTGTTTCCATGCCTTGTGCAACATTGTTGCATATCTGATGGCAACTCATTTTCTATATAAGTAATTAGTCTCATGTATGTATTCTCCATTCAGATTATCAACTAAGTTAGACATATGCTATCAGTCTTTAAGTTAGTAGTCCAACCATTCAGTACTGAGTATCTCAGAATCCTACTGAGCATCAGTCTGAAATCTAGTGGCATGGGGAGGTAAATAGACACAACACAAGTATGTTGAAGCCAACACCACATCCACCTCAGCTCATTGGACCAAGCCAAACCACCCAACCAAGGGCATGTGTGCATGCACTTAACACCTGGTTCAACTTTGACAGATTGACCACTCCAGAAACCTCCAGACAAGATGTCTTTGACCCCAGACTTAACATACATCTGATCCTTGGTTCATTGGCCCAAACCAAACCTCAGTAATATTCATTCCAGCTTAAGCTATCCCCAGCTTTAACAGCTTAAGCAAGTGTAGCTAAGCACTCTCATAAGTTTGGACTGAAGTCTCACTTATGTAATTGGTCCAAAGACCTGTTGATTAGGTTTTTTCCAAAGAGCAAATGTTAACATAGTACCAAAGTGACAAGCTAGTCTTAAATATAAATACATTAAAATTAGGATAAGAACAAAATTACAAAGATATATATAAAGTGGAATATAAATATAAAACCCAGAGTAGAACTAATAGTCTAAATCCTTAAACTATTATTTCTACAAGTAGTTATCAAATATCTGACAAAATTCCCCTTAAATATTCCCTTGGAAAAAGACCTAGTTCAATTTCTCTAGAAATATTTGCAGGCTACTTGAGGTCATATTAATATTTATCTTAATACTCTTCTAATAACTGGTTACTTGATCCTCTGGAGTATAATTTCTTAATTGGCTTCTCCATTAAAATAGCCTGTACACATCTCTTTTGTTGTTCTATTGAATAAAGTTTGAGAAATTGACTTGACTTTATTAACACCAAAGTTTTGTCACGGTTTCTTGGGTCGATAATCAGTTGGTGCATAACACCCGTGCAGTATTCTCACACAACCTGACACATCACTGTCCACATGTCTTGCCGGCACAACGTACCATCACGCACTGTCCACGCGTCTTCCTGGCACAACGTACCATCACAAATTGTTCTTTCCTCTCGCTGGCACCATGTTTCATCACGCACTGAGGCACGTGCAGCCTGGATGTGATGCGGGGGGCACCATGTGTTACATGAGGATATTTTTATCACACTCAGCACCACTCAAACAGATTGGATCTCTGATAGTCCAATGGTCTGCCACAAATGATCAGGAACTAAGGCTTTCACATATATCATTAGCGAAGCTCGCCAGCTGTCATCTGGGCACCAACACTCAATATATTGAGCCTCCAGTAGTCCGACAGGCCCTACAGTAAAGGCACCACATTCCGACAGACGCAGCCATCACCTCTTCTTCTCAACTCTTTCAAACTCTCATTGCTATCTATCTCGCCGCGAGAAGCTCGCCCCAACGTCACGCCGATGAACAATGGCAATCATTGTTGTAAAGGCAAATATTTCAGGCAGAGTAGCCTCAACGCCGTGAGTTTAGCGGAAGAGCTATATGTATAACTACTATACCTTGGATACCATGAGTTCAACAGAAGGGCTGAAGAATCACAGGTTTACAATAGGCTACAGGTATGTAGGGTGACTGCGATCCCCGACCCTGATGTCAGTGACTCGATGACACTTCAGTTAGGGGTTGGATCATTGAGGTGCAACGGAATGTACAATATTCCCACATTGTCTATCGGATAAGGTGGCGCTGTATGTGATATTCCGACGAGTGTTCCACTGCGATCCCCAACCCTGATGTAAGTGGCTCGATGACATTTCAGTCGTGTACGGCCGTTGATTATCTCCCGCTCTCCATATAGATATGATCTCCTAGCTCAGGGACTAAATCCCTGGACGCCTTTCCGTGCCCTATATATATATAGAATACAGTATAATGCCATGGCGTTATTTGTGTAGCCGACACTTTTCTGCCAGTACACCGTACACCGAACATGACTCCGGCACAGAACGTCTGACAGTGAATGAGGACGGGACCCTGCACAACAATGTAACAGTGGAGCGTTGGCAATCGCAAGTGGCGTAGAAAGCGCGTCTGGCGTCAGTAGAGGTGACAATGAGGGCACTGCGCGTTCTCCACTGGGGGACCGCATCATATAACATTAGCAGACCACGACTCTAAACTGAAATTGCTTCTGACCATGTTCTCTAGAATTGGACATATTGTGGATAAAGCGCCTGCCCTCATCCCCAAGGTGATCGGTGGTGCTGCTGAAAGTCTTGAAGGTACGTTTCACTCTAGGAGCGTGTGCAAGTCTGATTACGGTTCCGCCCAGGCGTCCCCACAGGCATCGGTGGTGCTGTTGCAAATCTCGAAGGTACGTTTCCCTTTTGGAGCGTGTGTTAGTCTGACCACGGTTCCCATGCAGTCCTCCCCAAGGGCGTCGGCGGTGTGGTTGCAAGTCTCGAAGGTACATTTCCCGCTTGGCTCCTGGGCTCGTCTGACCACGGTTCCGTGTAGTTGTCCCCACCACCATCGGCAGTGCTGTTGATAGCCTCGAGGGTACGTTTCCAGCTTGGAGCGTGTGATCGTCTGACTACGGTTCCATGTAGTCCTACCAGAGGGCACCGGGGATGCTGTTGCAAGTCTCGCAAGTACGTTCCCCGCTCGGAGCGTGTGATCGTTTGACCATGGTTCCGTGCAGTCGGCCCCAGGGGTGCCGGTGGTGTTGTTGCAAGTCTCGCAAGTACGTTTCTCGCTTGAATCCTATGCTCGTCTGACCACGGTTCCGTGCAGTTGTCCCCAGGGGCATCGGGGGTGCTGTTGAAACTCTGGAAGGTTTGTTTCCTACTTGGGGCGTGTGGTCGTCTGACCACGGTTCCGTGCAGTCGTCCCTCAAGGTGTCAGCGGTGCTGCAGCAAGTCTCGAAGGTACGTTGCACGCTTTGAACGAGTGCCCCTCTGACCAGGGTCCGTCCAGGGATCCTCGACAGCAACCGTGCGTCCAGCCCGTGCATGAATCGGGGAGAACTACTGACATCCCACAGGCCGCCATGACACTCCTGAGGGGAAAGAAATTGACCGTATCCGTGCGCAAATAAACGCATCGCATCGTTTCAATTCGTTTGCGGCCCAGCGGTCGGCCAACTTTGTAAAATGGCACATTGACGGACACGATTTTTTCTATGCCGTGTCTGAGATCCTCGATTCCGCGCGTGAGGTGCGTTGGTATGTAATGTCTCGTAGGGGCTGTTCCAACGCCGTTCGTCGTGACAGGTGATCATGATCATGGACTGGTGGCTTACCCCAGAGCTCTATCTCCGTAGGCCACCGGCGTATCACCAGGAGTGGAGAATCGACAGACTGTTGAAACGCAAGGCCGAGCAGGGTGTGAAAGTGTATATAATCGTGTACAGAGAGGTACTTCAGTCGAGGTACTTCATGTCCACGTCCTCACTCCTCGCAGGTCTCTATTGCTATGAGCATGGACTCGCGCCACACAGCGGAGGCCTTTGAGGCTCTCCACCCAAACATTTCCGTCATGGTAAGCACGCTCCTCTTCTTTTCCAAAAAATCTAGTACTTAATGCCTGTATCTAACCGTACAGCGCCACCCCGACCACATTGGCTCCAAGGACGACATCGAGTTCTGGTCCCACCACGAAAAGGTATCTTCTTTTCAGATCCGCCTCTCCCTCTCACCACACACATTGCACAGGTGGTCATAGTCGACAACTTCCGCGCCTCTGTCGGCGGCCTTGACCTCTGCTTCGGCCGTTGGGACACCCACAACCAGTACGTCAGCCAATGGATACTTCGGTGTTTGTCGGGGCTGACACCTGCGCTGATTACGCTTGTTTGCAGCCCGCTCGCAGACGTGCACCCCACCAATTTCGGGCGCACCCTTTTCCCGGGGCAGGACTACAACAACGCGCGTCTCCTCGACTTTCAAGAGGTTGACAATTTTGTGAGCAACCAGCTCTCAATCCTCGAAGCGCCCCGCATGGGATGGCATGATGTGCGTTGTTCTGTTCTCGCGTTGTCATGCTATCATATTCTCGTTTCGTCTTGCCTCGACATCCTTGATCTATTTCATATTTCGCCATTCTTCTCTTATTTTTATCTCGTTGTCCTGTATGATCTCTCTCATCACGTGCCTGGTTTTACGTGTAGGTCCACATGACCCTCGTAGGCTCTGCCGTGCTGGACATCGTACAGCACTTTGTGGAACGGTGGAATGAGATCAAATTGCGCAAGGTAACGTCACCGCCTAAATATCTATCATTCCCATAGACTCTCATGCATCCATTCTTCCATGTAGTATCGGAAAGACAAGTGCGTACTTTTTTCCTCCCCATAAACACAGCAGTACACCATTAAAACCCATTCATCATTTCCAGCCACTTTGAC
This sequence comes from Gomphus bonarii, assembly GCA_003316585.1. NCBI lineage: Eukaryota > Fungi > Basidiomycota > Agaricomycetes > Gomphales > Gomphaceae > Gomphus > Gomphus bonarii. The sequence goes on along the minus strand of QFEC01074245.1, from coordinate 8,880 downwards.
CTGCTCGCGCTCCCACACGATGTCGTGCTCGCGCCGAACGAAGCCGTCGTCCGTACGTTCCTTTGTGCTTTTTTCCTAATTATTCCGTAAACATTCTAATCCTACCCACATTCACTCTTTCATTACCTCCTGCCACCAGAACACCCTTACCGTGAAAAATGGCAGGCCATGGGCGGGCGGCAGTTTAAAACCTTGTCATACACCACCGAAACAGCTATCGCGGACACCCATGCTCCAGTGATGAACGTGCAGGTCGTGCGGAGCGTGTCGGATTGGAGTCATGGCGTATTGACCGAAAAGAGTATACAGGATGCGTGTGCGTTTCTTCTCTCACTTTTGACTCTTGATGCGGAATATTTATCTATTTGTGACGGTAAAGATATATCGCTCATTCGGGAAGCGACCCACTTTATATATATTGGTATGTTGTACCCATCTCTTCCATTTCTGGATATATTATATAGCATACATTTTACTTACATCGATATTGCCCTACCTGCTCCCTGCAGAAAACCAATTCTTGTGCGTACCTCTTTGCATTCGACTCCCATAACCCCGTCGTCTCAAACCTTCCATATATCTCTGTCCTGTATCCTAATCCCTCCATCTCTGCACCTGTCTCCCAATCCCTGCACCTTCTCTGGAATACATTTCCTAATCCCTCCCTCCCTTTGCCGCATAACAGCATCTCCACCACGCAAAACACCGGCCCCGTAAAGAACCAGATCGCCAAAGCTCTCGTGGAGCGTATTCTTCGCGCCGCGCGTGATCGCCAGCAGTTCAAGGTTCGTTGGCGCCGTGTTCTTCTTTCTCTATCCCTCATTCCCCACTATCCTTCTTCTCTTTCCTCGGTTTCCTCTCCTTAGCTTCTCATCAATATTAGTGCGAACTGTCTAAATTGTCACTGCACATAGATCGTCGTGGTCATCCCGGAAGTTCCTGGATTCGCAGGAGATATCTCCGACCAGAACGGGATCAAGAAAATCTTGGCGGCTCAATGGAGAACGATAAACCGCGGGGGACACAGTATCTATGAGGAGATCACCAAGGCTGGATACGATCCGTGGGTTTAGCTTGCATCAGCCTTGACCCCATATTACATGATTATTCAACACACACCACAGGACCCACTACATCCGGTTTTACCATCTCCGGTCGTACGACCGTATCAATGCGCCTTATTGTGCGTAGTCTGCCATTCTTTGCATTTAATTTTCTGTCGTAGTATTCTTAATCTCCTCTATTTCTAGTCTCTTTCATATCTCAGGGTGAGAAGAACAGCGGAGTGACGTTCCACGAAGCCCAAGTCGCTCTTGCGCGCATTTGGCTCGGAGAGTCCTACGACCCGACCTCCACCCCGGGAACCGATGAGCACCCACTACCCAAAAAGGTCGTGATCAAGATCCCCCAGCCCACCGCCGAAGGCATCGTAGAAGCCTCAGATAAGTCGAACAAGAAGACGGAGAAGATCGCGATGCCCGAGACAGTGGATGAGGCCAAGGCAATCGTCCATCGGTTTGAGCGTGGGGCGTTGGGTATAAGGGGGGATGAGAAAGTGTCTGATTCGGTGGCGCAACATGTGCAGGGAGATAGGACGGGGTTGGCGGATGAGTTGTGGATGGGGACAGAGGAGGAGGAGAGGAATGCGTGAGTTGAAGGGATTTTTTTTTTGGATTTTGTCTTAGGGTGACATCTGATACATGTCGCCACCGCCAGATATGTATCTGAGCTTCTCTACATCCACTCAAAGGTGATACATGTCCATTGTGATATTTATGTCTAACCATCGCTGACATTAACGTTTTTGTGTAGGTTATGATTGTGGACGATCGTCGTGTCATTGTGCGTGTCACACCTTTCTGCGTCCACTAACCTAATTTTGGAACTTACGCACGTGCGCAAACCATCAATAGATGGGTTCCGCGAACCTCAACGACCGCAGCCAAACAGGAGACAGAGACTCCGAGATCGCCTTAGTCGTGGAGGATACAGAGGAGATTGAGTCTCGCATGAATGGCAATTTCGTCCGTGACTCCTTTTCTTCCTCATATTCGGTCACCCCATGCGACTGATACGAATACCCATAGCACAATGCGACGCGGTTCGCGGCGAGCTTGCGTCGGAAGTTGTACAGAGGTACGTTCTTATCCCGTCCCCATTCCTACACAGGTCACAACATATTATGTGAATATCCATTCCACAGAACACCTCGGCTTGATTCCCCCCCAGAACGTCACAGACGGACGACCCATCGACCCGTTCATGCACCCCGCACCATTCCCCAACCCGGACGAGACATTACTCCGCGAAGACGCGCTTGTGGCGGACCCGTTGTCGGACGAGGTTCTGCAGCTGTGGGAAGGCACGGCCAAGAGAAATCGAGAAATCTTTACCGAGATATTTAGACCTGTTCCTACGGACCTTGTGCAAAATTGGGAGGCTTATAAGGTAGGTGGAGGGTGAACAACATCTTTTTTCTGATTTAGCTGACGGGTGGTGGGTTAGAAATATGTTCCAAACGTAAAGGCTGGGCATGTTGTTCCCGAGGTCAGTTTGGGCCGTGTGAAGGAGCAATTAAGACTTGTGAGTCGTCGCTCAGGCGTGCACACTCTGTCCAATGGGTTGGGACTGAACACTCATTCGGCTCTGTCCCCAGGTTCGTGGCCAGCTCATTGAGATGCCACTTCAATTCCTGATCGAGGAAAAGGACCTTGTTGATGTATGATGTCTTTATCACTCTGACTTTTTGTACTGCTGATTTTCTGTTCTTTTCTTTCCTTTTCTTTATTGCGTATGTTCTTAGAATACCGATTGGAAAGGCCTGAACCCCACCCTTCCCATCTATATTTGAGTTTGGGCGTTATGAGGCCTGTATATCAACTTTTCTTGATTTCTGAATCAGAAAGCTTTCTTGCCGCTCGTCATAATCTGCAATACGATGTTGGATTGGATGCTGGATTGGATGGATGCTGGACTGGTGTGTTAGTTGATATGACATTTGGTGTTTGTGGAAAAGTTATGACTATTTGTATTGATGCATCTTCATCTCCTCCACTGGTGAATGAAAGATGTTCACAAGATGTGTTATAATAAAAGAAAAAATGAATTTAATATTACATAGTTGTTGTGGTATGTAACTATTTAGATGACTTATGTGTTCTATGAGGATTTTACTGTATTCAAATGGCAAATTTGTCATGGAATGACTACTAGAATATCTATTTACGGGTATATTCTGCCAAAACTGCACTTTAGCACTGGTACTGGGAGGTTGGCTTGTTGTTCTATATTCATTTAATATAAATGCAAGTTCTCTGTCTCTGTGCTTGAAAACTTGTGAGTAATGTCAAAATATTATGTGGAGTACTCAAATAGCATCCTGTATACTCATTCCATTCTCCTATCCCTATCCCCACCTGTGTGCTTGTTCACCAGAACAAGTGCCATGCAGTCAGAATACAAGAAACAAATACTTAGAAATAAATAATCTCTCCAGAATAATGTGATTCTTTTCATTATATCTTTTGTCCTTCATTTTGTTCTAACTCTCATGCATCCATCTAGGATTTTGTTTTCTTATTTATTTCACTTGACTTTCTTTTCCTTTTTTCCAACTAAACAATGGATAAAAAATTCTACTCTGGTGGGGGAGAAAACAAAAAATAACAAGAGTTGTAATATTATAAAGAGTTTTCATATTTTTCTATCATTTTTACTCATATTCTGTCAAAGTGGCACTTGTTCTGGAGAACAATAAAGGAAGTAGTAGTAGGGCTAAGAGAGTGGAATGAATGGGAAGAAGGCTATTGGAACAATACAGATAGGAGAAAAGAAGGAAATGGATTGGAGATAAAAATGTATGAGAGCAATGAGAGACTAAGATCACAAGACTAAAGAGAACACACTAAATGAGCATATATATGAATCTAACAGCATCATTTACCACTATTGGTCCTATAGAAAAAGTAGAGCAATATATACAAAAAAAGGTAGGAAGGACTATCAAATAGTATTTGCTATTTCCAATCCCTAATTCTGTTTGGAGATCCTGTTAGATCCCAGATCACCTCTGACAAATCTCTACCTTAGTGCCCTTAGTCATCCACCTCTTCACCCCCTCTGGGTCACACTTAACCCTCCATCACACTCCACACCTTGGATACCCTCCATGCTCTCCACATGATCTCTGTACACTCCTTACTCAATCCCTGTCATCCTCACCACATCATCAATCCAACACATGGATCTGTTAAGTCCGGAGTCAAAGACGTCTTGTCTGGGAAGTCCAGAGTAGTCAAACGGTTAATTTGAGCCAGGTACAGAGTCGAGAGGACTTGGCTTCAACTTATGTGTTGCACCCTCTTATGTCATCTTGTCCTTGAATTTACAGAGTTGCGGAGCAGAGTTGCAGAGTAACGACAGAGGTAACAAGGTAAGACTAAATCAATATTCAAACTAGAGAACTAGCTACGAATACATGGAGGTTTAAATACATTTGGAGCATGAGATTAATATGGAGCAGGGTCGTCTGAATGCAGAGGGGCTACTATACTAGGATGCAGGGATGCTAAATGAGAGATGGAGTCATGTGGAACTATAGAACATAGTAGAAGATGATGTGGAAGGTAATAGAAGGAGTGATGTGGAGGTCTGTGTATCGGATTGATTACATGGGAGAAGAGATGGAGACAGAGTACAGAGTATGTGGAGGTCATGTGGAGATTGTCTGTGGCATGGAGTATGATGGAGGATAGAGATCTGTCTAGAGGGCTGAGATCAATCTGGAGGAGTGCGGAGATAAATGATAAATGGGCGCTAGGGGCAGAGATTTGTCAGAGGGATCCTAGGATCTAACAGGACCTCCATATCACCCTTTCTATTACCTTCAGTATCATTTTCTAGTATGTTCCATAGTTTTACATGACCCCATCTCTTGTTTAGCACCCCTGCATCCTAATGTAATTACACTTCTGCATTTAGAAAACCCTGCTCCATATTAATCCCATGCTCTGAATGTATTTAAACCTCCATGTTTTTGTAGCTAGTTCTCTAGTTCAAATATTGATTTAGTCTCCTCCTTGTTACCTCCATGAACTCACTCTGCAACTCCACTCTGACAACTCCACAAATACAAGGACAAGATGATATAAGAGGGCGCAGCACATAATTTGAAGCAAAGTCCTTTCAACTCCACACCCCAGTTTGACTTCAATAGCTTGACCACTCCAGAAAACCTCTAGACAAGACATCTTCAATTCCAGACTTAACAGTATATTTGAACTCTCACTCTTCATAGTCTGTTAAACGTGGCATGCAAAGCAACATACATGCTGGTATCCTTGGAACCATTTCAGAAGCACCTGTACACCATGTACTTAACATCCCAGCTATGCTCCCAAGTATTCACTCACCTGGACCAACATCCTATGGGATTGTCAAGGTAAGTGGATGCAACGAGGTTGGAGTGGAGGCCCCTTTTGATGTCCAGGTGCAACTTGTTGATGTCCATGACCATAGCAGTGTGGAGGACCAGGAAGTACAAGGATGTGGCATGGAGTGAGGAGATGAGTTGTTCAGAGGTGAAGACTGGATGCAAGTTGTGTGGATTGATGGTCACATAATCGCTTCCTCCCTCTTTAGGGTAGACATTGTAAAAAGGTAGGACTGGAACTTCCTCTTTGGGAAAGTGTATTTCCTTATCTAGGATAGTAAAGATCCTTGAATATATGTTTGTGCAACTTAGCACTTGCTTGGTCAACTCAGCATGTGTGCTGTTCTGAGTAATTGGTTTTCCTGGTATGGACAATGAAGGTAGATATCTCTTTTAGTCAAGCCAGATTTGGTAGTATTGTTCATATCTCCACTATTCTTTGTAAATGATATATTTTGTGTATATATTTTGGGTCATCTTTTGTTCTACAAGAACTAGCTATTAAAGTATCTGTTCTGGCATGTATCCGTGGTCTGTGCAGAATCGTGTGGTGACAGTGATGGTGTGACATATGGCTGTGATGAGTGTGACTGGTGACAGTGACAGTGAATTGGAGAAATCATGCGTATGATGAATAAGTGTGGTAAACAAAGAAATAGTGCATGTGAACAGGTGATAAGAATTGTAACAATATAATGGATGAATGGGGCTGGATAGTTTACAACAGACATCCCATTGTCTTGTCAGAGCATCAGGCTAGCTCCAAGTTGTCTGGGATGAAAGCAGATAATGAGGTTGAACTGAGAAAGCTATTCTGACTATCAGACTTAACATTGAGTGAGGAGCTTGGTTGTGGAAAAATATTCCAGGTTTTTATAGTCTGTAATGATGTTGATTGCTTCTGAGGAGCCTTCAAGGTAGTAACACCAGCACTTTGAATGCTTCAAAAATTGTGAGCAGTTCTTTCTCATGGACATCATAGTTTAGTTCTGGAGGTGTGAAGGTCCAGGAATGGAAGGTGATTGAGTGGATGTCATTGTCTACTGGAGAGATTGTTGATAGTATGGCAGTGAGTGCATAGTCAGCATAGTCAGAGACATCAGTTTCAACAATGAGTGGGGACCCAGGGATCCAGTGGGTGAGCATGGGAGCAGTTGTGAAGGCCTTTTTCAAGGTTTCAAATGAACTCTGGCATGCATTGGTAAAAACCCATGGAGTGTCCTTGTGGGTCAAACAAGTTAGCAGCACAGTAAGATCAGAGTAATTGAATATGAAATGGTGGTAGAAGTTTGCAATCCAAGGAAGGACTGCACATCTTTGACTTTTTGCAGTTCAGGCCATTCCTGAATGACATTGACCTTGTCATTAGCCATAGTGAGGCTGTTAGGTGAGAGGATATATCCAAGGTATTTGATGGTGTTGACATTGAAGAAGCACTTGTCTGTGTGTGCATACAGATGGTTCACTGGATTACATCTCAAATGTGTCCCCTATGTTGGTCTAGGTCATTGGAGTATACAAGAATGTCATCCAAGTAAATGAGGACTGAAATATTGAGGAGGTCAGAGAAAACATTGTTCATGAAGTATTGAAACACTGCAGGGGAATTGGTGAGTCCTGTTAGGATCTTGCTTCATGAGATCTCTGTCCGCTTAGTTAATCATGATTAAGTGTTTTCTTTCCTATTCTAGAAACACTGCTCAGTCCCCTTGTTTACTCAACCTAGTTCTAGACCTCACCCCTTGTTTATTTGCTTCACATTTTGGCTCATAATATGTTTTCCTATTCAAGTAATTTCCATTGCCTTGCGCAACAATCTTTGTAACAAACTTCATCCAAACCTTATTCTTACTCATCCATGTTTCACCTCACCTTTGTTTTAATTCCCATTCTGGAAACCCCTTTGTTCTTTTGATTTGAAATCATTCTGACTAATTTGAAATACTAGTCTTGTATATAATGTGTATGTAAATTAGTAGTTCAGTAGTAAGAATATACTGTTAAGAACGAGGCCAAGCCAGGTTCTTGGTTTAAGTTTGCACGAGGTTGTGACAACGGGCCAGGTTCGGGGTAGGGCTTGGCTTCAGCTTATGTGCTACGCCATCCAGATCTCATGTAATCCTAATCTCTGAGGGAAAAGTTTAACTAAAAGCTTGGGGTAATCTTAGTCAATTTTCTGACTACTGAACTACTAATTTACATACATATTATATATGAGATTAGTATTTCAAATTAGTCAGAATGATTTCAAACCAAAAGAACAAAGGGGTTTCCAGAACAGGAATTAAAACAAAGGTGAGGTGAAACATGGATGTGTAAGAATAAGGTTTGGGCAAATTTTGTTACAAAGATTGTTGCATGAGGGAATGGAAATTACTTGAATAGGAAAACATATCATGAGCAGAAATGTGAAGTGAATAAACAAGGGGTGAGGTCTAGAACTAGGCTGAGTAAACAAGGGGACTGAGTGGGGTTTCTAGAATAGGAAAGAAAACACTTAATCATGATTGACTAAGCAGATGGAGATCTGACAAAGTGAGATCCTAACAAGTCTGCAGGGTATCATGCACTACTCAAATGATCTATATCTAGTTCTGAAGGCTGTTTTCCATTTGTCACCTTCACAGATTTGAATGAGGTGATAAGCATGTTGGAGATCAATTTTGGTAAGTATCCAGGCCTTATGCAGACTGTCAAGGAGGTCCATTACTCTGGGGAGCAGATAGCGGTCTTTCTTCATGATTTTGTTGAGCCCTTGAAAATCAATGCAGAGTTAAAGAGAGCTATCCTTTTTATGGGTGAATAGGACCAGAGCTTCTCCAGGCGACCTGGAGGGTGGATGAAACCCTTTGAGACATGTTCATCTAGAAATTCTCAAAAGGTTTTTAGTTCACTCTGAGAGAGGGAATATATTGGACCAAAGGGAGGAGATGTTCCATCTTCAAGTTCAATCTTGAGGTTGTACAGCCTGTGTGGAGCCACTGTATTGGCTTTGGCCTCACTGAAAATATCTGTAAAGTTGTGATATTCTTCCAGAATGTCAGTCATATTGACCAGACCATCATTTGAGTATAAATTTTTGGATGCTGAGATCAGTAATTGGAAGGTTTGCGTATCATCCATTTTGGAAACGGGAAAATGCTGCTGTGTTCACCAGGGCAATTTTGGGAGTGATGAGCAGAGTTGGAGTTGAAGGGTTGGATGAGTGTGGAACTGATGTTGCTAGTGCAGGTGGCACTATAGACTCAGCTGGAGACAGAGAACTGAACGTAATACTGCTCAAAGCCCAGTCAATCAATGGATTGTAGCAGGTGAGCCAGTTGTATCCAAGGACTGCAGAACAGCTGGACTCCAGCGGAGTTATGAAAAACATAATGGAGTGTTCCTCCCCTTTGTTGAGTTTCATTGTTCCATCTCATATTCCCTGATACCCAGTTCATTTATCTATG
>QFEC01074240.1:0-16329 GCA_003316585.1 Gomphus bonarii | reverse complement strand
GGGGACAAGTGGAGGAAGGATCGGGCCGAGGATCGGGCCAAGGATCGGGCCAAGACCACCGTTGAACGGAGGACGGGGCTGAGTGGTGGTGGGAGCTCCATTCGTGACTGCGCCAGTTTGGCTCAAGCTGGGGTCGTAAGGGTAGGAGTAGGAGCTGTAGTGTTTGCTGTAAGGCTTTTCGTAAGATTTTTCGTAGTAATATTTGCCATAGTGGTGCGGCTCATACGAGTCCATGTCTTCAGCGTGGCCGTAGGATTCGTAGTACTCCCTCGGGGCGAGCTGGTGATGGTGCTTCTTGCCTTTGTGGTGGTGCCTCCGGGGTGCAAGCTGCCCAGTCTCCTCCGACATGCTGTCGGACTGCTGACCCAGGAAACCATCTCGGAACTCATCGCCTGAGCCGTCGGCGAATGTACCATCTGGGAAAGAATCATCGCCACCAAACTTTCGCTCGCCGCCATGACAGTTATTTATCTGATGGATAATTAGCAATGCGAAGCATCAGAGGTGTGTAGAGCGACTCACTCCATTGTGGCTGCAGAGATGAGCACCTCCCTACACAGACGTCAGCAGACATAACAACAACGAGCTGGACAACGTACGGCTTGAGGGGTGGGTGCACCGAACGCGACGTTGAGGAGGGCGAGTGCGTAGAGGGATACAGCGAAGGAACGCATTGCGGACGGGTGTATATGTCAAATGAAGGGAAGGTTCCTTGCGTTAGGGAGTGGGGAGTGGAATGGAATGAGGAAATTGGGAGACGAGTGGACCTCTTTTTATACGTCTGGGACAGTTGGTCACAGTTTGGCATGTGAAATTACACTGCAAAAACACCTGAAAAACGCGTCTCCACGCTAACTCCCTGGAGTGCTTTCTATTATTAGATTATCACCTGCCAGTTAATAACCAAACTTCGATTTGTAGTTTCGTAGGTATACTCCACGGCTAAATAGAAGTGCTCGCTCCGTAGTATTAGTTTTCTGTCTGATGGAAATGATCTCAACATAGTACATCATCTAAAACATTTAAAACATTACTTAGACCTGCGTTCCCAAATAGGCAATTCATTTCATGACTTTGGTAGAAATGTATAGTCAAGAGGAAAGAGCAGTGGTCATCTGTATTTATTTCTCTTTCAGTTGAGTATCTGTCGGTTTAAACAGCTGTAAGGCATCCAAAGTAGAAGACAATACAAGAATGGGGAGATGTATCCCGCGCCCTTTTCGGGTCCTTTCCTAGGTTCGTAGGCTATCCCAGAAGTAATTAAAAGTGATAGTCATGTGATGTGCTTAAATTGCACTTTACGCACCCCAGAGTAGTATTGACATTTTTCTGGTAGAACTGATCTTCCGAGCTTATTTCTCTCCGAGCATCTATCAATTTAACATGTCATGTAAAACATCCAAAGGAGAAGACAGTACAAGAATGGATAAATGTATCACGTACTAGGAAATGTTTTAGAGTTCGTTCCCTATCTCGTGAGTTTCGTAGGATAGTGCAGGAGAGAATAGAAGTGATGGCACTTTATTATTTTATGTGCACTTTAAAATTTTCTTTCTGATAGAAATGAGCCTCCCAATTAATTACTGCCGTTGGGTATCTGTCAGCTTAACAGGCAACACATCCGAAGGAGAAGACGATACAGGACTGGGACATACCATGCATCCCGTGGTGGTAATCATTTTCTATTTGCGAGTTGCGTAGGCTTCTCCTAGAAGTGTTCGCCCTCTATTTCGTATCAACTCCTCCACTTCCAAATTTTCTCTCTGATAGAAACGATCGTCCCACTTTATTTCCCTGTTGTCGAGTGTCAGGTTAAACGGTTAGGACATCAAAGGAGAAGACGACTATGATGAGGTGTAATGATTTTTGATACCCTTTCTAGGTTTTCACCCAAGGTTCGCGAGGATTGTAACAACGAAGTTTGTGACGGTACCAAACTTTATGTCACACATGTGACAGGCCGTGCTCTTACCACCACCTCAACGCCGCAGGACTCATCGTCTTCATCGTCGACCCCATCCTGCTCGCTGTCCTCGCTCATCTGGTCGCCGCCTCAGATGGCATTGGGACCGCTTCCCAACCTTTTCTTAACTGCCGCAACTCTTGCACTTCTTACTATTTCCTACACCTCCAGCACCAAATCTCCGCAACGCCTCTCCCCACAAGGATGCCGTATGTCACGGATGTACCCCTCATATATTTTGCAACAAAACTTCAATTCGTCTTGGACAAGACTTGCGCGACGGTATAGTCTGTGGTTGTACCGTGAAGAGAGCGGCTGGGAGTCTCCCGACCAGGCAAGATATATGCGCTTACAACATCTGTAATACTCATGGGAGTGGCACAGCTCGTGGGAGTCCCTGTTCTGTTTATCCCTGGAAATGCTGGCTCTTCCCGTCAAGTCCGCTCCATTGCTTCGTCAGCCTTCCACCAATACTTTGTTTACCCATACAAACCCCATGCCGAATTCATCTCCTCCGGTCTCAAACCGCTAGATTTCTTCACAGGTATTCCTCTCACTGCCAATATCTCCTCCTCTATACTTACTCCCCCTTCAGTCGATTTCAACGAAGACTTCTCCGCACTCCACGGTCCCACTCTGCTCTCAGAACGTTTATATACATCTTCCGCCATACAATATATCCTCTCTTTATATCCACCCCATACCAAGATTATCCTCATGGGTCATTCCATGGGTGGCATCGTAGCCCTCTCCCTTCTTCCATCACCTAACATCTCCGCCATCATCACAATGTCCACCCCGCACTCTCTCCCTCCCGCGCGGCTCGACAAACGCATCGAAGACATATACGCAGACAGCCAAAATGCTTTGCGTAACGCGTCAACCCCCGTACTTGCCGTATGCGGCGGCGCGACAGACCTCATGATTCCTTCGGAAACATGCAAGATGGCGCAAGAGGGTGCGACGGAGGGGTGGCGGAAGACTGTGTTCACGACATGTATGGAGGGGACGTGGACTGGCGTTGGGCACCGTGAGATGGTGTGGTGCCACCAGGTGCGCTGGCGCGTCGCGCGCGCTGCCATAGAACTCGGCGGTATTTCTAGCGATATGCAGAAGGCAGAGGTCTTGGGCCGTTGGTTCCGCGATGAGGTCAACCATGACTATCTACTGCAAAGCGGTCCGCTGTTCAGGGATAATCCCCCTGTGTCCCATATACCCGCTGGTCACCGTCTTGTGCTACGACAAGTTCCGTGGCAGCCCAGCCTATATATGCTTCCATTCCCACAGGATCGGACACGACACAGCTTTATTATTTACGTCTCCCATGGAGTAGTGGGTTCTCTCTCGCCCCACCACGCGCCCGACCTGCACGTTTCCTTATACAGATGCCCTTTGACACCCGAAAGTTGCATCCCGCTTCAGCCACACAGCCTCAAGCTCATTCCAAACCCTTCACCTGGAAAACTATTCCCAGATCCCGAAGAAGGCGTTGACGAAGCAGACGGTGTGGTGCGTTTCGAGGCTACCCTGGATTGGCTGAATACCGAGGGAAGCAACGTGCAGGAGTGGATTGGTGTCGAGACAAGGGGGGGTGGGGATCCGAGGAGCTGGATAGTAGCAGAAATTGAGCAGGAGCGTGTTGGAAGGTCGGATGTCGGCATAATCGGTCAGGAGGTTGTCTGCCGCGATTTTCAGACGCTGATACTAGCATAGCACCACTCTGGGGGACGGTCAGCGTTCCTGTTGACCCTGCACCCCTCTCTACCGTGATATCCTTGCCTAACGTGCTCTCCAGCTCTCTGGCAGTATACAGAATCGAGACACTCACTATCATAGGATCATGCAAAGGTCCGCCCATATTCACAACTTATATATTCTCGAACTTACACAACCTACAAGGCTCACTGCTATCCCCACTCATCCTCCACCAAACTAGCGCTGTCGAATCGCACTTCCACCCCACAGATGGCACTCGTCCCATCCTCATTCACACTCACTCCTCCGGGCCCTTCATCGCCTCCTCGCCCACGACCCGACGCGGTCTCACACTTCACATCTACTCCTCTGGCGAATGCGGCATTTCGCGCGTTGATCTTACCCTCGACTGGTGGAGCACCTTTGGCGCGTGGGGACTGCGGTACTGGACCACCGTCTGCGCGTGGGCCGTCGGTGTCGTAGGGATGGTTATAGCACATGCGTGGGACACATGGGATAAGGGAGGTTCGGCGCTCTGGTGCAGTCTATCCAAGAATGGTGTACAGCGGTATTGATCACGTGCGTTTCAGATGCGTTCCCGGACGTCCCACAGTCTCTTTCCCAATACGTGTCATATACAATGATACCCCTCGCGTGCGTACTGCTTCTCGCGTCGTGTCTCCCACTCGACGTCAGATATCTGCTCGGGAACGCAGGAGAACTCGTACTCGCGCCTCTCGCGCCGCTCGTGCTACTCGTTGCAAGCGGCTGCGTATTACTCTCATGGTACATCCTGCGCATTGTCATGTGGGTCACGCTCATCGTCGCCTCACTTTTCGGACGGTGAGTAATTTAACAACCTATCTACACCGCCTTGCGCTAACTCACGCTGTCTGACGATCTCCAGCCCCACAGCAGAACCACGAACATGGCGCCGGAGCCTCTGGTCACTAAGCATAATCCTGCTCCTCGTGAGCATCGTTGTCCCCTCGCAAGTCGCGTTTCTCGTCTGCTTCCTCATCCACCTCTTCACCTGCGCGACGCACGTGCCATTGACGTCCCCAACACCCTCATATGCAGACGCGTACGCGCAGAAGGTACATATACTGCTGCTGTTGTTCTGGCTACTGCCTCTAGTAGCGCCGGTGCTTGCGGTGTGGGTGCGGACGCTCTCAACGGCGGGACTTACCACACCCTTTGACGGAGACCACGACGTGCTCGCTGTTGTTAGCTTCCTCCTCTTCGTTGACTTTTCCTCAAGCTCCGTAACACCCGTTTTTCAGAGGGCGTCGTCTAGGTGACTAAGTTTTTTTATTCATCTTTGTCTCATGCCACCACCGCCTATTCTTGTCTGACCGTCTGTCATGTCCATTGCAGCCTACAGAGACGAATTACGTCCATAGTGTTTTACGGTCTTGGAGGCATACCTTTTATCCTTGGGGGGCGGTATACGTATCACGTATACACTATAAGCAACGTAGCCCTTGGCTACCTCGTACTAACGGGTATTGGAAAACGGTTGTGGACTTCATAACGGCTCCTCACCGTGACAATCCCTTCAGCAGGGCATGCGACAATGAACCAAAGCAATGGTCGCTCGACTTTGGGTTGTTCGAACCATGGGCAGCTCGGATTGCCATAAGTACTATATTATTAGCGCGTTAATCGCAACATTTTCCCAATGTTAAAACCTGAGACGCTGCAGGGCTGATAAGATAGGATAATCTTTGCTAATTTAATCAGTCCTCGCTTTATTGTATCGAGGTGCCCTACACTTGTCTCTCACAGCTCTATTACTCATGCAACATCTCGCATTTAAAGGAAGGACTTGAAATAAAAACAAAGTCGAGTGTACAGCATGATATAAACACGTAAGCTATTCGACCTTTTATAGTAATATGAATTTGGTAATGTCCATTTGCCTTTCTATACTTTTACCCTACCACTGCCTCTGTGTAGGTACCAAGGCTACCTAGTACTAATATAAATCCATCCCTCGCCGTAAGCTAGTCCAGCTCCTCAAGTTGGACTTGCCTCGATCATTCTTTTGGTTCGCCACTGCACGCTGTGTCGTTCTTTCAAGTTGCCTTCCTCGCTCTCACAACTCTCGCTGTCAAGGGCTCAAATCAAGGCTCCAACTTGATCTTCTTAGCAATTCTGAAGACACCACATTGAACCTTTTTTTTTTTTTTCTCGTCAATTTATTCGATCGCAGGTATCGCACCTATGATGGTCGTTACACGGTTTCTACCTATGGTGAGCATGGGCCACATTGAACCTTGTCGAACGGACTACGCCACCACGTCGCTTTTACTGTGATATCAGCGAGCTGTCTTTCCCTTCCTCTGCCTGCCCCGAATTGCTCTCTGATTACTTGACACCTCGCGCGCAGGTTCAGGAAGGCATACTCGTAGATCATCTTGCTGACAACGCAACCGCACCAAAGGAAGGGAAGGGTCATCATCACGTCGAGTCACCCCAAAGGCAACGCATACAGGTCTACAAGGCCAATCCCGTTAGACTCCACCACGTTCCTGAGTCGCGCGCGGTCTTCGCACGATCTGCGCAATCCATTTTCACACCACGAGGTGGTATTCGAGTCCTTCCAATACAGGCGCAGGATCTTTCACTATCAGCTCCCGCCGTCGCAACCTCTACCGCTGTTGCCTCCACAGGATTTCTTAGTTTACGGTACGGCTCGTCTCTTCCCATTCTAACAACTAACGACCCACATTCGCAGCATAAACATATTGCTGAATGCCCCGAGCATGTTCTCTTCACATCTAATGCCGCTTTTTTGTCCACTCCCAAGCCACAGCCGTCTGGTCGATCTGGGACTATACTTTGGCTCACATGGTTTTTTATATTTCTTTAGATAGTCATGTACGTGAACGACTAAATTCTTCCAGCTCGGACTTTTTCATTCAATCATCTATTCATTTATTGTGCATTGGCGTATTCAATATAAACCATGATTTTAAAATACCAGCAAACCTATGGATTTATGTAACAACCATCATAGCATATGTATTCGCAGAGAAAAACAGATGGTGATTCGTATCATGGCACGTACAAGTGATTAAGGCTCTATCAAGCACTCAGGAAGTTCACAACATTGATTTTGTTGGTTTGCTCTTTATCAATATATGAGAATAATAGCTTGAATAAATGTTACATATGAGAATCCGAGGAGCATAGAAAAGAATGTCAGACGAATAAGGTTTGTGTCGATAGCCCTATCAGCATCTTACTCGAATAAATCCGGAAAAAGCACGCTGGAGTCTGGAGAAGGAGTCGTTCAGGTGAATCCCCGGCCAAAACGTCGTTATACATGTTGATTACGGGATAAGAAGCTCAGATCGCATTGATAGAGTGGGGAAAGGTAGTTCGACCGTCGTATGCGTCAGCGTGAACAGGAGATGGTTTGATGCACTGGACGTGCGGGGTGGGCACTGTTGTACAGGTCCACCTTGTGAGATATATCTTGATAAAATGTCACAAAATGGTCCCTGGGATTAGAATACACTGAAAATAAAAACAGTTATAGTCATTGTGCCAGGTGCATTCTGCCATCTGCAGCGATTGTTTAACCTAGTCATGGCCATTCAGCTCGAATCCGACGTTTAAACGGTGAAGAAATTGACCGGTTGTCCGCTCAGCGTCCCTGAAAACGAAATAGGAAACAATGGCTGCAACGTGTTTTGGCTCTCCCATCTTCTTCATCTTGAATGTAGATGACACTCACTTGTCTAACATACTGTGAGATTTTCACACTTGCTTACAGTAGGGCGTTACAGCAGTTCCTAAAAAAACTCTCCAATATTTGAAACATCTAGAGGGTTACTCTAAGCTCAATGATACTGGCGTTGGAATCCATATCGCAGCGACAATATAACTTCTTGCGCCAGGGTATTCAACTTGCATACGCTCTGTGAGAATGGACTGATACTTGCATGATAGGCGACGTGAGCTAGCCTCCGCCTTGCGCTAAGGCGCATCGAACGGCTGCTGAGGTCGTAACTGATGTCTCTGATATATCACTGACTGGTGACATGTATCAGGTTTAGTTGCAGCCACAGCATTTGCCAGGTGTCCGTCCGGCTACACGGCCTGATCCGACTGTTTGTAAATGCAGAAACGACGTGCCCCCCACTACCTTTACCCTTACCCTTAGCCTCTGTGCAGGCTAGTTAATACCAAGTACACAACTGTACCGCGACACAACTACACGAGTTCCGATTCCATCGTTTTCATTCACCATGTACGCTGCATCGCTCGTCCAAGTTGCCCTTCTCGTGCTCGCGACATCGTCGTGGGCTATCACAGTCACCAAGCCCGCTCAAGGTGACTCCTGGACTTCTAACGGCCCCAACTTCGTCGCTTGGAACGAGGTCAGCACCGACCCGACGACCTTTGCCGTGACATTGGTGAGTACACTTGTTTCCTGCCTCTCAGTCTAGCTGAGGCCTGAGGCCTTGTGCAGGTGGAGTCGAGCATCCTCAAGCAGACCTTGGCAGATAATGTCGATGGAACCACAGGAAGCCTCACCGTCACAGCAACTCTCCCCACGGGCACTAACTTCCAAGTCAACATAGTCAATGCGTCAAACCACGCCCAGATCCTAGCACAGTCTCCGCAGTTCAATATCACGCAGGGAGGCAGCAGTTCGAGTGCTCCCAGTTCGAGCGCTTTGAGTTCGAGCTCGAGCTCGAGCACTGGGTCTGTCGCTATAAGCTCTTCCGGTGTGACAGGCTCTGCCACCACTGCCGGCGTTTCTGGGTAAACTCTCAATTTGCACTGATGCTCATGTCTTGAAGTACTGAGAGAATTATGCAGCAGCACGAACATTCCAAATGTTTCTGGCGCGTCCTCGACTCCCGTAGCTACCCAGTCCAGTGCCGCCTCCTTGTCGACACCAAGCCATAGCGGTATTATGGGACTTCTAGCTCTTTTCGGCCTTGCCCTGGTTTAAGTTGATCTTTGAAACCTCCGGCACCCTGGTGATACTCTCCTTTACATATTTTTTCTCGTTCTTTGTTTTGTGTGTCGGACATTAGCAGACAATTATTGACAACTAGACGGTAATAAACTCCCAAAATTTGGACTTTATACATCCAACGACCCTTGTGTATGAACACTACATGTATACCTGCGGATATAAGCCTGCCACAGTACAACTGAGTTGCGCTATTTTGAGTCACGGGCTGTTTCAGAAATTGGTTTCCTGGATTACCCGAGATGGCTTATAAGAACGAAACCTGACACAAAGCTTAAAGGAATGGGTATGCAACACTGAATGATATGTTGCCTCATGACACCAGTAAAACACCAATCTAATCCTGTCAGATATTCCTTGACATCCAGGAAACATGGTTTATTACACCATAATCAATTCCAGCTCTGGGGATCTCAAAAATCGTGGCATTCTGCTTTCTCTCATTTATAAGGTTTTTAGTTTTGGACAACATGGTAATTTTCCCATCTTATCAAGGAGTGGTTTATAGTGGACATCATTGAAGGCAAGCACACCTCACACATCAAGAGCATTCTTCAACAACCTTTGACGATGTAACCCAATGGAATTTTCTGCACAAGCTAGTCAGATCTGGCCAATCCATCTGGCATGTCTAGAAAATTCCAGTGGGTTACTGAGACATTCAGACTGGCCCCAAGGCATACTGAGCGACCAGCACTTGTACTACGTTCAACGATAACCAGTATCCATTGTCCATGTTCTCAATCATGGGACACGATGCCTCCGCTGTGAATACCCCCGAGTGAGAGATGGATAGATGACGAATGTCGGGGATTTCGAGGTCCTCTGCCAGAAGGACGAAAGTCCATCGTATATTGTCGGACAAGTGGAGGGGTGTAGACATATATAGGTGTACTCATAAGCGACTCTGTAGGTTATGTATTACTCTCTCCTATCAGAACAACGCCCTCCAACGGTGTTAATGCTCCAGGATAGTTGATGAGATGTCCAGATTTCGAGTGAGATTTCGAGTCAGAAGAAGCCCATCGAGGAGCTATATCCTGTTAGTACCTAATACAAATAGACTAAAAAGAAAAAAGCAGGTGCTTCGGTTCGCTCTGTCTGAGGAAGGTTTAAAGATGGAGAGAGCTTTACGCGAGAGTGCTCCTGCCAATTGACGATAAACAATTCATTTCCCGCCGATACGAGCCTTTCAAGCCAACATGCAACGCGAGTCTCGAGCTTGGAATGCAGACGGAGAAAGCTCGGGGACGGTGCCAAAGTGATCTTCGGCATCAAACTGTAATATGTACACGTCCCTAAAAGCGTTTATGAGTTTGAAGATCTCCAGGGGGGTAGTAACCTGCAAAGGGTAGCCATGACCATCATTTTTCATTTTTCTACTTTGATAGGGCCGGTGTGATCGAAGATCCGTTGTTAGGGGAAAAACACATAGGCGAGCGTCCTGCCGTCGAATGTAAGTGGGAGGGATTCGCCAGTTTTTAGGCAATGTAGACGAGGTGGCTCATGTCCAGAAGGAGTCATTGATTCACTGGGAAATCGTTACCATGACACGAATGTGAAACTCCAAATTGTGTTTGGGCAAGATATGGCACACTGAGAGATATTCTTCGTGGATGGATGACGGGACCGTGCCACGCAGCAGAGAGTGCGATCGCATAGGCGGCAAGTCTACTTATCAGAGGGAGACATTATCCAGTGTTTCCATAGGGAGAACAAACCTGTCGACATCCTGTGCGTTCGTCTAGACGAAGACCCGATAGAAAAAAAAATGCGGAGGTCTACATGATTTTTCACATAAAAGATTTTCAAGGCAGTCGATTCGTTGATATCGGCCAGAGCAGCGCCTTTTAAAATTTCGACCTCAATGGCCGTCAAGCGACGCGCCACGTCACATGACTGCCGTGCACTCCTCCATGCCAGAATTTGCACATCTTCTCCCTCCGAGTTGGAAAAATGCGGTAAATGCGTGGCTGGCTGAAGACGCGCCCTCGTTCGACTGGGGAGGATATGTCGTGGGCGAGGCGTCACGCGAAGCATTCTTGTTCGGTAAAGGGAAACAGACAGCCGTACTTGCCGGTGTGCCTTTTGTCGATGAGATATTCTCACAGCTTGGCTGCCAGTGCGTCTTGCTCAATGATATTTCCATGCCTATCCTCATATATATTGGTCACCGAGTGTTGAATGGCACATGAAGGAGGGCGACACTTTTGAGCCTGTGAAACATGTTGCCACTGTCAGAGGAAAGGCCAGACTGCTACTCCTCGGTGAAAGAGTCGCATTGAACTTACTGGCAAGATGTAGTGGAATAGCAACCAGGTCAGTAAGATTACAGGCATCACATTCATTACCGCCAAAGCATTGTCTTTTGCACCAGGTCAAGGAAGTTCAAGGATGTAGCTCGGGCCTATGGTTTTAGAGGCATAATTGCAGGAACTCGCAAGACCACTCCAGGTAATGCATTTTCTCAGACTCAGTTGACACGTGCATTAAATTCACTAATTCTACCAGGATTTAGACTGGTTGAGAAATATGGGATGCTGGTGGGCGGTATTGACAGCCATCGACAGGACCTTTCAAGCATGATCATGCTCAAGGACAACCACATTTGGTCTACAGGTCTGTCGTTCCGTACGCTTGCTGATTGTGATTCAACACAGTCTTCTTTAGGATCTATCACAGCTGCTATCAAGCAGGCACGTGAAGTGGGTGGCTTCAGCCTGCTGCTTGACGTGGAAGTCACGTCCGAGGCGGAGGCTGATGAGGCCATAGATGCTGGAGCTGATGTCATTATGCTTGACAATATGGAGGGGGAGACGTTAGTTAGTACAGCAGCAAGATTGAAACAGCGCTGGAGTGGGAAGCGAAAGTTTTTGATAGAGACCAGCGGAGGAATCGATGAGAAAAACCTTGGAGAAAGGGCTATCAATGGTATGTTCAATCCCTCAACACAGATCATGCACTTACAGCAGCCTGCAGAGGTTGATATTCTTAGCACAAGTGCTGTTCACCAAAGTGTACAGCATATTGATTTCAGTCTCAAGGTTCAAATTCCCGAGAGGAGCGGGTAACCGCTTCAACATTTCACCGTAACATTATCTACTAAGTATTGCCAAGACCGAGCAAAGTTATTGCATTATGTCCACAGACACCATCCTTTTGTGCCTGGTCCCAAGAAGCTATGCTTTCAATTGCATCCAAGTTTTCCACAACACTCATCCATTTGTCGGCGCTCGATAATGGAGGGAAAAATGGGTGGTCGGTGCCAAACATGATCCTTTCGCTTCCGACTTGTTCTGGACACTGGAATCTGCGAGACCTCTCTACCACTCGGCTCACAAATTCGAGTTCTTCGGGCCCGTAGGCTACAGCATCATACCACAACTTTCCCAGACTTTCCCGGCAATCTCCTTAGCACAGTTCGTCAAATGATAATGAGATAATTAACTCACTAGTACCGTGCGTCATGGTTGAGCCTCGAGGCAACTACGGGGTCATGATGTATACATGAAGCCAGTCTCGAGGAGAGCAGAGGCAGCGTAGCGCCAGAATGTGCTATGAGCAGGCGGAGCGATGGGTGCCGATCTAGCACTCCGGCAAGGATAAGACGTGTAATAGCCTTGACTGCAAGCATCAGCCTCGGACAAGGAGAGGTAAAGATAGAAGACCGACGGTTGTCGTTTCAAACGGGAATCCCAGAGCCAGAGGCAACACGTGGCCATTGTCCTTATCCCCCCATGCGGCATCGACACCATAATGTGGGTGAACGAATACAACTAATTGCTCCCTAGCCAAGGCCTCCCAAACAGGCTCCAACTCATCGTCATCTAATCCCTTTCCGATACCTTTAGTTCCCATGATCACTCCCCGTAAATGAGGCATCGAGGCGATTTGCGAGATCGACTGAAGGATAGAAGAGACGGTGACTGAAGGAACCAGAGGAAGGACCCCAAACGCGTACAGGCGCCTGAAACTTCCGACAGAAAGCTGTATAGTCGGCGATCCTGAACAGTATGACTCCAAATCATTATTTAAGAGCTCCGCCATTTTAGTGGCCCCCGACGGATCCAGAAAATCAAGCCATGGATTGGCAGGGCTGTTAGAGACTATTTGAGATTATCTGAACCACCCATGCGATGCACACCACAGTACCTTACGACAGAAATGTTAATGTCGTGTGTATCCATGAACTTGAGCTTCTCGTTTCTGTCCCAATACTAGTATCCATCGCACGTAACAAATTAGAGACAGTCGACTCAGATAATAAGCGAGTAAGCAGATCCAATACCTGAGGTCCAACGGGTCTCCCCCCACTAGGTTCGTCTGGAAGAATATGCAATCTAGCATCTTCTTTGCCTGGAGGGTCTGTAATACGACTGGAGATTCGCGGAACTTGTGTCCTGGAGCGAAGGAAGGAAACATATCTTGGCAGATAGACGTGAGTGTGTATGTCGACAAGAAGCCTGCCCATATTCAGCTCTACAAGACAAGATATATCAGCCCAATTCCGTTACCAATCCGTAATTGGAGCTTGTCATACATGCTAAAAGAACAGTTGCGGTGACCAGTCAGGTTAAGGGAGCCGGTGCCCAAACTGATGGATCGGGGTTTCAAATCTGTTCAAATTTTGCGTCCCTGTAATTATTCTGATAGCCGAAGCTGCTGTTGAAACAATGCGCAACTAATACAGGAGTCTCAGCTTCTGGTTCGAAGATAATTGTTATGTTAACTATACCTAATACAGGAACTAGTGTAACATTAGATGCCTGTATCGAAGGTAGAAAGAAAAAAAAACTCACGTCTCAGCTTCTGGTTGAGATTGGAGATGTGTCTAAGGAACGAGCGGGGATCTAAATATTGAATAGGAGTCTAAAAGAAAGTAAAGCTTGAGGCTACATGATCCAGGCCAGCGCTAGCTCGCCGAGTATCATTCTTTATGAAGTGGTGATGGTCTTCAGGATCGGAATCACTCTTTAAGCACTGAACATATTTGGACTGCGCCAAATCACCTCGGTCATTTATTGCTGTTTTCGATGCCCAATTCAGTAGCAATGGTCTATTTCCAAGAGTATGGCCGACTGATATGTGTGTGGGTCGCCGAATGTTCGGTATGTGATTCGTGGAGGGCAATACTGAGCACAATCGGATGTTTTCTTTTACATTCATGGACTCTGACGTAGCCCGTCAGCTGGCGGAAGAGCGAAAGTGATATCTACATGAATTCTAGAGAAATGTGAGTGTGAGTTCAGGGAAGTGTAAGTGTAAGTTGAAAAATCCATGGTAGAACTAAGTCAATTTGAACGATCTCGATCGTACGATCGTACGCATAAGTACTTTCCTTATAAGGCTCGGAACTTTACGTTTGACCACGTGCTGGCTTGGGCGCAACGTTGTTTTAATCAATAATCGCCGCCACCGTAGCTTACTTACCGAAAACTTTTTAAACATAGCTACAAGCCACCGATGTCAGGACCTAGCAATGCAAGGGTAAGTCTACAAGTTTTAAATCATATACAGTCAGTAATAGCCCTGGCGTAGGGTGGTTCATTGCTGCCGTCCCATTTTGAAAGTGCTGCACAAGGTGGTGTGGAGCTTGAAGATGGGTCCAACAAGTTAGACGCACGATATCATGCAGCTGACAAACACTTGCATGAGCTTGAGGAAGAACTCGATGTCCTTCTCCACAGTGTAACGTTGATTCCATGGAATCTCTTGCCACGAAATTTGATATTTTCTCATAGTCACGTTCCATCCGTGAACAGCGGACAAAAATAACCCTCGGACATATAAAGTATTTAGACAATGGCACCACGAAGCTTGATAACGAAGATCAAATCATCGAGGAGTATCTTGCACTTGTTAAGAAGAGCAATCTCATTGATGATGTGGTGTGTCTTCACCTGCACTTATTCCTACCAGTACAACTAATGAAGAAGCCTCTTGCAGATCAAGTCACTCAAGGATGAGTGCACAGCCAGTCGCTTCGAGTGCACTGTCATTCTCTCCCAAATTCGCCCTCCAAGTGGCAAACCGTGCCCAAGGTCACGAAAAAAGGAGGGCAAGGAGAGTGAATTATCCAAAGTACGTTCTGCTGACAATGAGGTGACAGATGATGTAAGCATCCTGACATGGCGATCTTCTTGAAAGCCAGTTTACTAACAGCCATTCTGACCACACACTGTCAGGAATCACGTATGGAAGACGGACTGGCTAATTTCGCAGGCGTGGCCGGAGCTTTCGGTAGTGGATTCACCTTCTCCACTATGTTCGGTGCGTCAAGGGGACGTCTTGACATACTGTCCTGGGCATTTGCATGTTTTCTCTGGGTCATGATAGATTGGGCACTTCTGAAATTATGGGCATCACTTCCACGACGTCGTGACCGCAATGGAGGCATCGCATTGATCATACGCTCCGAACACGGGTATGGAGGTGCCCTAGTCGCCATGATGATAGAGCAGCGATCCGTCTTTGCTACCATATTAGTTTTGGGGGTTGCAGTCCCACTTATCGGTGGCTTCACTCTGCTTGGCGTCTCAGTGATTACCCTGAACACCGAGGCACACACTCCAGACCCTGGTTCACGGATAGCAAGCAAAGCGTCAGGATACTACCTCGTCGGATTACTAGGTTGGTTTTCACTCTGGACCTTTGTGACCGCCGTTGCATACCCCGCCATTCGTCGTCTATTTCAACTTCAACGCCTCCTTCCCAGTGTAAAGGACTTGCACATTTCTCCCATCCTTGACTTATCTAAATAGCCATGAATGTTTAAATATGCTTCATGATGTAAATATTAACCATTCTATTTGATGTTGAGTGACTCGGACACAAGCTATAATTCTCGACCCCCATGGTTTTTACTCTTTCCTTTATATGACGTCGTTGTCACTCCGTATTCCCAGAATCTTTAAGTCCAAAACCGAACCTACTGTACGCCTCGCATCGTAAAGTTTGGTATTACAAACCTGAATTCCTAGAATAGTAAAGGATTTATAAATGACCAATCAGAGGCAATTGGCTCAGTCAAACTGCTGATATCGGCCAAATAATGAAACAATATAATCAATGGAAGTGTTTGTGGCTTTGCTACATGAGATTAACCAGGGGAAGAGTTTAGAGTTTAACTCCAAGTCATCATCGAAGCTCCATTGACAATTACGAGTGGTGTGGCTCAGCATTAAATGAAGAATCCAGGAAATTATAATATCTAATACTAAGGGCCTTTAGTATATATATAGTAATTGCAAGATTCCATTGCCGCCATCCATGGACTGCCTCACTCACACCGTCTCGATTTGATCGCGATCAGTCCAAGTTCACTCCGCCTGCTTTGCCACCGTCTGCTGAACACAACAATCCATTATTGTAAAGGCAACTCCTTCAAGCAGAGTAGCCTGCGACACCGTGAGTTCAGAGGAAGAGCTGAAGAGTCACGGTTGTACAAGTAAGCTAAAGGTGGGTGGTATTACTGTGATCCCCAACCCTAATGCAAATCGCTCCGCGCTTGGGTCGCCGTGCGGGTGACTCCGGTGTTGTCTCAAGTGGGAACACCATCATTCCCTAATCTACAACACTCCACCTCAATTGAGGTGACACTGAGTCCAAGCTGCGAGACAGGCTTGCTGTCTTGATTCTGAAGTAAGGCCTCTGTTATAATGTCGAGGAGGGCCTG